>OU015494.1:172816471-172818971 GCA_907164885.2 Dolomedes plantarius
TGTGTTCCAATCCACTCTGAAGCATGGGTGTTATTGTGCTTTCCAGTCAGAGGGAGCATTGGTAGTCTCAGTATAAATCTTCCAAACTTTTCTAAAAGTAAGCGGGGTTATATTGGGATAAGCACCACAGGAGAATCTGTTGGGAGGGATCCTCATTCTAAGGTCGGGGCTATTTCCAGTGGATCAAGTCCTGATTTAAAAAAAAAAATCTCGGAAAAGGTGTGTTGAGGGGGGGGGGTATAGCCAGAGGAAAGAGTTTCATTTCTGATTTAGAGGAGGGGGGGTGATAACAAAAATCTTTTTTTCTCGATTTTTTATAGATGGACCATTTCGCTCGTTGAGCGGAATGATCGAACATCTACTGGTTGGAAAAACTTAGACATAAACTTTATATGCATTTTGCGATTTGTTGCTGTATTATTTGTATTAAGTTCCACTAGTAGACCACAGTTAGAACATGGAACTGAAGAATTATTCACTGACAGGCGGCTTTCGTTGGAGAAATTCTAGCTGAAGGTTTGTGTATTAAAGCGAATTGTTTCGGAACCCTGTTGTTAGTCTAGAACAAGCATTTATGACGCACTACTCTCCAAAGGGTTCTTTATAAATGTCATATAACACTAAAAACTTACGACAGTTTGCAGATTTTTCAGTGACCTCTTTAGTTCCAAAAAAATTCTATGCTTTCGTCCAAAAATATATTGTGTAAAGATTTTGTCCATTTATAGTGACGGCAAGTTATCTAAAATGATTTCCTGAATTCCAGGCAGCTGTAATAGTTGCTATATTAATATCATTTGTTATCCATTTCCCATAATAGGACTTATATGATCTTCCCCTCTTCGAATGAATTTTTACGGGGGCACCAAGGTCATGTAAGCATAAGGGATTGCCAATAAAATCCTTCTACAGGGTGGCTAATAAATACTGTGACAAATATCGAATCATTTAATTACACACAGATGAAATAGAAAATGGAAAATACAACAATATTATGAACATTATACATGAAAGTTTACCATGAAATAATTTTACTCGAATCGACCGCCATCTTTATCGATTGCTAAATATAATCTCTTACGCCACTGTCCTATTGTGGCACGAATCATTTTATGAGGTAATTTGTCCCATTCACTCCGTATGGAAGCTTTGAGGGAGTCCAAACTTCTGTGCTGCTTAGCATTTACTTTAGACTCTAAAATCCCCCAAATGCAATAGTCTAAAGGATTTAGATCTGGTGAAGAAGGTGGCCAATCTTCTTGCTTGATAAACTTCGGGCAATTGGCATGGAGCCATTCCTGTGTTGTTTTGGATAGGTGGGACGGTGCAGAATCTTGCTGAAATATCCAATTCTTTTTGGGATACAATCTGTTAGCATGTGGTAATAAACGTGTAGCCAGTACTTCCTGTTTGTAATATTCAGCATTGATTTTTACCCCTTTATCGATGAATTTCAGAGGCAGTTTTCCATTGTGTGACACTGCAGCCCAAACCATAACAGAATTCTTGTTCTGAAAGCGTTTAACAGTTCGAAGATTTTCAGGTATATCCTCGAAGGTTGCTGAATATACAACATCATTTTTTAGCATTATAACTTTGTTCTGTACAAAAACAGCTTCTCATCAGAGAAAATTATTTTTTCAACACTTTTGCTACCGTGCCGGTTCAGCAATTTCTTACATCTTTGTAACTTTTTTACTATTTGTGCAGTAGTCAAACCTTGAACTTTCTTTTGCGATAAGGGCGAAAACCCAGGTCTTCATTTATGATAAGTTGCATAGTTCTGCGACTGATGTTCTCTTCTGCAGCCATTTTATTTGCAGAACGTTGTGGATTTCTTCATATCTTTTCACGAATTCTTTTGATACGTTCTTTTGTACGAACAGTGCGTGGACGACCGGACCTTGGTCGATCTTTACAGCTATTGGTATCCAATAATCGATTTATAGTCCTATATATAACGTCCTATTAAAACCAAGGCATTTTAATTGCTTAAATATTTTACATGCAGAAAATCCGCGATCAAAAAGCTGTTTAACCATTAACCTTTTGGCTTCCATCTTTAAAAATATTCTATATGTTTTACTTTAAACAAAAATCGTCTGCGTTTACAAAAAGTTGCCAATCACACAAATAGATAGATAAATTGTTTTTCCAAATGATTAAAATTAACTCTTATTTTTTGGAGTGTTACAGTATTTATTAGCCACCCTGTAGTTTTCTTCATCCGCAGATCATCCATCACCATGAGTGGTAGCTTTCTTTGAGAGTTCCAGTCACTTGTTTCGTGAAGGCTAAACAAACCGAGACCTGCAATTGAAAACCAACAACGCAAACGTCTATAAAGTGTAATGCTAACCTCAGGACTCGAACCTGCAGAATCTAGAACCGAGGGCTAGCGCCTAAGGCGTATGGCCCTCACCCGGCTTCATGAAGTTGAAATAATTATTTTTAAATACGTGTCAGTCATGGCCTCATGGGAAATAAACCATGGTTAATG
>OU015494.1:172823971-172843971 GCA_907164885.2 Dolomedes plantarius
ACTAAGTATGGTGTACTAATCACCTGCAAATTTAAATACACTCTAGTTGGAGTAATAGGAAGCTCCAAAAAATAGCAAATTGCTATAGTTTTATATGATATAACAGTTTTAAAAAGTTGAGAATGTTTAAAAAGTATTATTTTATAAGCGGAGGATTTTTGTTTCAACAACTCAACGTTAAGACGATATCTTTTTAAGTGGCAATAAATTTTACCAAGAAATTTTTAAACGAGCCTGACTTGTAATAGCATGGAGCAAAGAAAGCTTGTCCGATATGTAGTTAGTTCAAAGAATTCCCACTATAATCCTCTGTCACATTAATTTTGGAAACAACGTATACATCGCAAGTAAATTCAAAGTACGTGGTACTCATACATAAAATGCTATGATTGTATCCTCCATTATTTTACTCATGTTCTAAAAACTTTCCTGGTGATTAGACTGTTAAAGGAAACTTGGAAAGTTTCTTTTTCTTTACAACACAAATTATGTAAAGGTGTGAGGTTGAGTTTTTTTCATGCCGGTATTCAGTTCGAAGAATAAATAAACTGTTTCACTGTGCGAGAACCGATTGACATGGAAGAAAAACGTGCAATTAGTCAAATGGGATATAAGAATGTCAAATTTTAAGGTCAGTATGTTAATTTGTTCGAACATAAATCTAATTTGTTGTTTATTGAATTACTGGATGCTTGTCTAATTTATTTCCTTTTTACATTAATACGTATAAAACTGATATTTCTTCTGAAAATTGAAAATGAGAATTTTAATTTTCTTTTTAGCATGAAGCCCTGAATTTGGTTAATTAATGACAATTACCTTTATTATATAAATGTACAGTAAACTGCGTGCTTCACATTTGCAAAAAGTGTAACTCTTCTTAAAACATTATCAGGTATTTGATTTGTCTGTTAAGATAATTTCCTTTTCAGAGCCATTATTTTACTCATGTTCTAAAAACTTTCCTGGTGATTAGAATGTTAAAGGAAACTTGGAAAGTTTCTTTTTCTTTACAACACAAATTATGTAAAGGTGTGAGGTTGAGTTTTTTTCATGCCGGTATTCAGTTCGAAGAATAAATAAACTGTTTCACTGTGGGGAAACAGGAACTGTGCGGAAACTTCTCTTCTCAGGAACCAAATGGTAGTCAAAGGGAACCTGCTACACTTGTAATTAGTTAACAACTTCATATTGTTAAACGACTGAGAATGTTATACCCAGAGAAATCTTATGTTGAACGAATTCAATATCCTATAATTCGGCATTACTGAATTTCCGAACAGGCCTTATTCTAGGAAGTTTGCTGCCTTTTAATGTTCTGGAAATTTACGTGGTCACTTAAATTAACTAAAGCAATACAATTTAATATTATATTTCAATTGTCATCATTATTTACAGCATGGGTGATGATCTGTATACATTATACTTTTTTAATTTTAAATCAAACTCAATATAGAAAAAAATTAAGATTATATTAACTGGATTTTACTCCAGAAATATCTTTAGTAAGTATTGTTCTGACTAAAAAATATGTCAAACCTTATTAATGCATGAGAAAACCACGTAAGCAAATGCCCCCTTTCACATCTTCAGCAACTACAGATGCCGAAAGTTTATAACTACTGATTACCAAACAGACATCAAATAGATAGCAACAAACTATTGAATACCCTCAGACTGTATAAAGTCATAGCTATCTCTAAATAAATAGTATGATAACTTAATACATTCAAGATATTGTGCTATAATATAATTTATTACGGATTACTCCGCCATTTAATAGACGAGTACAATATAGAAATCTGTCTTAAAATTGACTTTTCCCGTGACTGGAAGAGACCTAGCGACAACCATGAAAAACGTTCCTAGATTATCGTGCTTCCTACATCAAAATTGAGAGATGGTACAGTTCAGTTGGGTGAGCAACAGTTACTAGGTATGCTTCAAGCACAAACTCGTCAGTCGTAGTTCCGGATGGTGTACTGAGATTCCTACCTTTATATAATAATGTACCATTTTTCAAGGTTCCATTGCCAACGAGCTTTACACCCCTCCAACAAAAATTTGCTATAGCTCAGTCGTGTAAATATGTTGTACTGAGCTCCCGACGTATAATAATTATGCTACTGTTATATCCTAAGATGTTTTGAGATGGTAGGATTTTTTCCCGATTTTACATGATTTAAAAGTACCATCTTTTTCAGCATTTGGTAGCTTTTTATTTCCTACAAGTGCACTTTTCAGAGTAATTTCACTTAAATTAGACCAGGCAGTTGCAATAAAAGACATGGGCTTGGAGATAAAGGAGCAGCAAAAGAAAAGGAAACCATGATAGCAATGCTATTATGCCATGAATGTATTGAAAATAAATAAACATAGCTTGTTTTTCTGTACATTCTCTCTCGTATTAAAAATCGAATCGTTGGTACAATATCAAATATTCATTAAACTAACCTAATTGGCGATATGAGAAACACCTTTTTTTCCGTCATGCTGTTTCTAAAACTTTTATCGAATAAACTTTTAACGCATTTCAAAATCTGCATAGTAAGTTTCAAAATGAACTTTTAAATTCTACGATTTCGTGACTATCGTCTTATAATTGCAAGAGTCAATGTGATAAGGAAAAGTTTTCACATGACTTCCAGGACCTTCACATTAAATGAAGGGCAGTTAGTTATCCGTTCTTGTAACTGCACCTTATGGGATAAACGGTTAGGTACCATTTAAATGGAATAAATTAAATGGAGTTCATTATTTAATATGTATTTTCAGTCGACTATTAACGGGAATAATATGACACAAATACTAAAAAAATAAAAACATTTATCATGTATAGTATTATCGTTAATATATCCATTTAGTGAGCTATTTTGAAATACGGTTACGAGCAATTCAATATGTGACGCGATAATCATCAAAAATTATATACAGGTGGTTATCAAAATAATGGAAACACCTATCAATATTAGTGGTGTTTATGAATGTACTTCGTATTCCTTAAAAAACAAGACTGGCCACCGGTATTTTTTATATAATATAGTGCATGTATTATTCTACTGTCAGGTAGCAGTAATGAAGCTAAGGGCATCATGCTTTTGGGGGTAACAGCGTAAAATGTCAAACCTTGCAGATCTTGTGAAAAGAGCAAATTGTTGGAGCGCGTTTAAATTGGAGTATCTGTTACTGCAACCCCCAGGCTAATGGGTGTTTTTCGAGCTATGGTATCGAAAGTCATGATGGCATAAAGAGTGCACGGAAAAACATCCTTTGCCAAACAGAATAGTGGGCAAAAGGGAGAGCTGAGTGAAAGAGACGGACGAGGTATTGAAGAGGATTGTGACACGAACAAAGAAAGCAACTGCAACCAATATGACCGAAGAGCTCAATCGGCATCTGCATGTTCCGGTATCAACCATTAGAGGTAGAAGGGAACTTCACAAACAAAGCATTTAAGGAAGAGTAGTTATTCCCTAGTCACTTGTAATAGATGCCAATACAAAATATCGTCCACAATGGTGCCACGAGCACAAATCCTGGTCGAGTAATATGTCGAAAACGGCATTTGGTCCGACGAATCACTGTTCACATTGTTCCTCGCAACAGGACGTGCATATATACGGAGAACACCTACACAAGCTTAAGATTCTGGCTGTCTCATCTCAACTGTCAATCATGGAGGTAGATCTATCAGGGTTTGGGATGGCATCTCATGGTTTTATTTAGGCCCTATTGTAACCCTAAAATGGAGAGATGAATGAGAAGGACTATGTCAAAATTTTAGCTCACTAATTCATCCTATGGTGCAAACATTGTTTCTTGCAGGAGATGGCGTTCTCCGGTATAATATTCCCCCTATACATGCAGCTAAATCTATCAAGTATTGGTTTGAAGAGCATGAAAAACAAGTCAAATATCTTATTTGCCCTGTACAATCCCTCCGACTATAAATCATCCAACCACTGTGATCTGTATAAACGGATAGATAAAGGTATCGATATCCACCACAGCATCTCTACACGAACTTTCATGATTTTCCCCTGAAGAATGGTATAATATATTCTTAACCCCTATTTATGACTTGTATAATCCAATTCCAAGGTAAATCAGGGGGCATTACATGACAAATGTGATTCTGTGCCGTATTAATAAAGGTTTTCATGCTGTTTCTTAGTGTTTCCATTATTTTGATAACCACCTATATATATATATATATAAATTTTAAAAAAAGATTAGTTTAGAATAGCAGTACTGTAAAGCTTTTGGTTTTAAAATCCCCCCCCACACACACACACACGCACCTCCTCTGTTTTTTTTATAACAGAAACAGTACAGAAACTTCTTTTAAACCCAAAAGATTGAACATATGACTTTCACATTGCACTGATGTCGTCAGGTCTGTGTTTTAGGCTGTTCATCCCGTGTAATAAAATGTAAAGTAATTCCATTTATTAAATTATTTTCTCTTTTGTATTCACGGGTTCAACAATGAGGGCTTGTGCGCATAAGAGAAATTTGTAAGTGAAATTGTGTAAGCGTAATTCGTTACAATTTTGTTATTTTGAATGTTTTCTGTCAGACTGAAAAGACCACGAAGATGGCCACAACAGCTGTGATGTGTAATTTTCATGGAATAGACAGCTCTTGGGGACGAGTAATGAATTTCTTGACATCTTCGCAATCAACCTTTTGAAAGGGTTTGCTTGAGCTTAAATTTGCTTCGATGAAATGAAAAACGTTGTATATGTAAATTCTGCAAAAACTGAAAGTGTAAACTTTTTTTCCTCGCGGTATTGTTAATTCTTTATTTTATAAGGACTCCATTATAAAGTCAAAATCCCTGAAAATTTATATGTAAACCGTTTCTGATTTTTTAATTTACTTATTAATGTAGCACTGTAAAGGAAAGATCACAGTTTATGCGATGGTTAATGCATGTGTTCATTTAAAAAAAAAAACTGCTTGCAGGATGGGGTTGGGTTATTTTCCTTCAGATAGCCTGCAGTCTTCCTCCCGATACAACGGAAATAATAATACAGATCATCTTAACAGTAAATCCCATTTTCAACGATCTCCTGTATTTTACTTTAAAAATAACCTTATGAGTGTTTGTTTGAACCAACCGCTATCAATGTTCTCAATCACAATTATATCTCAGGAACTTTTGAAAATCTTTATTCTGTCCAGTATGAATGTATGCTGGTACTCGTGCTGACTGTATGCTGGTACTTGTATTACTCAAGGAGGATTTTCACAAAGTCAAAAAAACTAGTTATTTCAAAAAAAGTTAGTGACATATTTATTATAATCTAAATAATGTTTCATTTTCTGTATGCACAAAATATGAAAGAGAGAGCTGTGATTTTCAAATTAGCCTTGATATAATACGTTTGAAAATGAGTATCAGCAAAGATATAATGCGTGTGTTTTTACTTGCTTTCTATATGAATTCATTTAATTGTCTATGCCCTCACAAGAGTTTATAATTTTCTAAAAGAAAAAGAGTGGCATGAATTGCGAGACACATCGCGTTATCCATGGATGATCAAATTGAGGTGATTAGGTAAATTATTCTTGTATTTCATTGCGGAAGTGTTAAAAAGAAGGCAATAAGAAACAAGAAGAAAAACCATATATTAGGATATCAAAATACGGATTTACTCCAGCTCACGCTTTTGAGGAAGTTGCAGCACTGCAAAGGAAGGCAAAGGTGCCTACGTGAGATAAGCGAAAGGGAGTGACTGAAAGCCTCTGACCCTAACTTCTGATTGCAGATCCTTATCTCGCACTATACTTTAATCCACTGAACGCCGCTGGAGAAGACTGCTGGAGCGGGAAAGATGATTCGATAAATTCCAGGCACTCTTCCAGTGATTTCTAAGAATTCTCTGGCCACACCCAAACATAACTACTGAGAGAAACTATTAAATAAATTGCCATGTTTACTACCCAATTGTATAACTGTTTGAATAGTCAAAGCATGGACTTTCGTGCCTCACCCCCACCTTAGTACCCGAAAAACAAGCTAGATGTTTATCTGTTATTTCTATTTTCCTTTAGAAGTGAGACTTACAATGATGAAACAGAGAAATTAATTTCAGGTTCTTTATCTTTTGGGGGGCCATGTGGTTTGCTTAATACTGCAGTTTTTTTTATTTTGCATTTAACTAAACAGATGAATGTACTATCGCTGAAAGACGGTGCAAATACAGTCAAAGCTGTATTTGCGGTGTCTCTTTATTCTAACATATGCCAGATTAATAATTTCCCTAAATTTTTTAAATGTCCTCGTGTTTTGTCTATTGCGACTCATGTCTCTTTCTATATCTGTATTTTAATTAATCTCCGAAATTTTAAAATATCCCTTGAGGAAAGGATACGAGTTACTCTTTTGTTGGGAAACCCTAGATCCGAAAATGAGAACTATATTTTCCAACTTACCGGAAGATTATCCAGTTTCTCTAATACTACACAAATAACTGCACCTTTACCCTCAAAAGGCATTATAAACTTTTCATCGTGTACTTAAAAGGTAAGTGCACAGAAATCTCGCAAAACACTCCTGCTTTCACATTTGAATAATGTCCAAGTAAACGATACTCCAGTGAAAACTCTTGTAATCTATCTCAGGTCAATGTTCATGGTGTATATATATATATATATATATATATATATATATATATATATATATATATATATAATAACCCGAAAAGTAATACATGAAGGTTAACCATATGCTGATTAATAGCGAATAATAATATCACTATCAGCAGTGCTGACATTACCATTATACAAAGGGTTGTATCTGAAAAATATGATCTGAAAGATGTGATCTGTAAGATCGTGACTTAGCATTAGACAGTCCTTCAAAAAATAGAGGAAAAAGGAACCTTTTTAGAGCAGCATACTCAACTTGTTTTTTCGTAGCCTGCCAAATCACTCGACAAAAGAGGGATGAAGCTACTCTTAAGAAATTTTCCTAGCATCGAAGAAGCATAGAGTATAATTGCATGCAGTCTTGTAACAATGCTTCATCAAACAGCATGACAAAACGTAGTTTACTTTCAAGTTTTTAAAATTTTCGTTAGTACATTTATAATTATCTTATTATTAGCTTTTAGAAATCACTTAAGTGATAGGATATATTTGCAAGTTTAAAATAATTTTACAATTATTTTCAAGTGTTAAAAGTAAAATAAAATAATTTACAAGAAAAGTAAATAAAATGGAGCTAATAACGATACTTAATTAGGAATTAAATGCATGTTTAAAACAATTTATCCCATTCCTATCCACCTTGTCATGCTAAAGTTATTTTTAAATTTACAAAAATATTAGTAATATTACATCGTAAATCTAAAACTACCTATTAATGTTAAGGAAACTATTATGATTGTTACTACTGTTCCTTAGTTCTACAAGCTCTAATGCTTTCACATATTCAGTCCTATTGCTTTCAAATCCTAATCTATTTATTCGTTTGTACCTAATATGTTAGAAATTTCCTCCTCGCCATCTATATAAAGTGATGAAAATAATTTTCACACGTTTGATGAAAAGTATAGTATTTTCGGAAGCATTTTTTAAAAATGATTGATACCTGTGAATTGTCCTCTATGTAAACAAAATCTAGCTCTTCTATCGAGTACGCTAATGTAAGGATAATCCTAACGTCTGTGTTTTGTCACTTTTCTGGCTAACTGATGACATGAAAACTCTGTCGTTATTTAGTCTCATCCTTGAAATGCTGTTACGATAAAATTTGTGATGAAAGGTATTACTTAAAATTGACTATTAAGTTAAAAATATTTTTCGTGCCTTCTAGCTGTAATTATCAAACACGATTAATTAGACTGTGTATACCTGCTGTTTTGTAAAAGCTTAGAAAAGATGAAGAAAAATACTGTACTGATGCTTAACTTTTACTATCTTTATACACAAAAATAGGTGAAATAGAGCTTTATTTGACATTATTAGTGTTAAAAATTATTATTCATAGATAGTGATCGCTGGCGATCCCATCAAAATTGATCAATTAAAGAAAATGTTCTGCAAATATGCGTTTCAAGCTAGGTAACGACCTTTTGGACGAGGATCGAACTCAGGTCTACGAGCCAAGAAACCCATATTCTAATACTTGAAAAATCCATGCAGTATGAGTAATTCTCACTTTTGACTACCATTCCTCATTTTCTTTCCTTTCTTTAAGAAGATTTATTTATTTCTTGTTATTCATACGACTACTCTGAGTTTTTCCTAAATTTTTGTAGTAATCAGTCGAGCAGTCTATAAACGTTTTTATCCATGGTTCAGAGTCCATGTAATGACCTGGACCGGGAATCGAGCCTGGTTCTCCTAACCTCGAGGCCGGGGTTCTACCAAGTGAACTTATGAACTTTTCTCATTTTTTTTAATACCATTCCTCTGAAGTTTAATTAATTAACACGCGTGGAAGCTATCATGTGACATATGATTGAAGATAACAGCATTCTGAATCATATATCAAAATCAGCTTTCGAGCGGGGACGGAAAAAGAAAGTGAGATAGATTTTTATCTCCATTTCTAACATCTTTATCAAATACAACGAGTGAAATTCCAGATACACACGTAATCTCCTGACATAGCTCCACATAATAGGCTGTATTTTACATACATTTGCAATAACTTTCCGCCTGTCATGTAAGCGCTATTTATTTTTCATTAAATAATATTTGAAATACGTAATCCTTTCAAAATGGCGATCACACTTCTATAACAAGTGTCTTCTCGTAAAGTATTCGATAAAATGCATGACAGGTTCAAGGTGGCATTCATCTTAAGTATATGCAGAAAATCCTTTGTGCGTGCATGGAATCCAGCTTCGCGGCTGTGCATAATCCAGTGATTAATATATCGTGCCCAGGTGTAAAAAGCATGCAACTTTCAAGAGTTGGATGGAGATATATTGCTCAAGTTTAATGTCAGTCTGATAAAAATCGGGATTCACGAGGGAATAAACCGCTTAGAATCTCAGAATCATTTTTTCAGAGACTCTAAAATTTTGTTTGAAAATATTTTGAAAACTTTTTAATAGGATTTAAACATAAGAGTTTTAGCTTAAATTTATGTAATAAATACTATGTATTAACAAAATCAAATCTATTTGAAAAATATAACGTAAGCTTCATTATTTCGATGAGAACAATGCTCCGTTATCTTAAAGAATTTCGCATTGCGAAAACTTCGAAAGAGAGTTTTTAAGAAACATTTCGTCGAATTTCTAGCCCACAATTTCTTCCCTATCAAACTCAACACACGCATATATAATGACAAGCATACTTGAATAAATTTCATCCAATCTGTTCAGCATAAAATAAATAAAATAATAAATAAATAAATAATTCTGATAATTTGATTAGTCTGGCGAGCACTAACTGTTTGTTTTCCTGGTTGCACAAAAATGTTTTTCTCGATTTTTTAAAAAATGGAAAGTTTTTCTAAGACTATACGTATCAAAATGTAATTAGGTTTCTATGAGAGGAAATTGCCTAAAAATAAGAGGGCTGGAAAACTGTATTAAAACACATTTTAAAAATAAACAATGTTGGAAAATCAAACAAAACATTCAAAAGTGTAATCCTTCAACCCTTATTTATAATTATATAAAATAAAAATGTTCGCATCAAAAACCATATGGTCATGTGTTATGAAACTAATGAGTACATCAAAATACTCAAATTTTATCCACCAAAATTATAACATGATGAAGAGTTGATATCTAATGAAAAATCTTAATTTGACGATAAAAGTTTTAAAAGCCAAAGAGTTTTTACCTAATTTCAACTATTTTGCGTCGATATTAATGTTTCTATCATCACTGACGTCTTCTGTTGTGAGCATTGCGATTTCTCTGTTCAACATATCACTGTAACTATCACTTTATATTCCTTTAACCTTGTCCTTTCAACAAGTTCGACCCTTAATTTTTGGAAATCTTGTTTGTTTGCATCCTTTAATATTAATAAATGAATTCTAATTTTTCTTATCATAAAAAGTAAAATTCATAGACATTCTTCCATATTTATGTATTCTGGCACATTCACAAGTTAAAATTTTATCTTTAAGTTGTCAAAATGGAAAGAAAATTACAAAATGTACGAGTAAGGGAGAAATATTTAAAAACTATAGTAAGAAAGAAGGAAAAGTAAACAAATACTCAAAGATCAACTACAGTTATCTCTTGTAACCACATTTATAGCAATATGCGATAAAAATGCTTTTTTCTGAAATTGCATGATCATATATCAGTTTTTAGCTCTGCATTTCATAGTTTTATACATTTCATACTTTTCACTGTCTTATGTACATTGTGATCTTTACTCTTTGACTAGCTACAAGTAAAATCTTAACTGTGATTGAACCAAAATGCTTACATATTTGAGAACTTATATGCAGTTTTCTTTATTATATGAAAATAATTATAGCAATTTTAGAAATATGCAGACAAACGAACAAGCCTACAGCAAATTGATGATCGAGTGAGTTAAAAGAACACGTAGATGTGAGGTTACGTAGATGTAAGGCTATAATCAAAAGTTTGTTGAACAGAATAATCAAATTTCTCATGCCTGCCAACACCAATTAATAGAAATGAGATAGATGCACAGATATAAAGGGATAATTTTCGACATGAAGTAAAAACTTAAAATTTCTACCGACCGACTGAACAATATTTATAAGCATTAGATACAGTACTGACTGGAGACTCATCGTTTCGTAATAATTAATATTGAAGAGAATTACTATAAATAGAGACTTCAATCTTGAAAGTAAAATTTTATTTTTAGACAAATTTAATAATTCAAACTTGTTGATTAACGCACAAAATATATTTTTAACTTTAGAGAGGCATTGGTTACATACATTAGTTTTAACGAATTGACATATATTTAATCCCAATTTAATGCGATCGATAATACAAAATAAGTTGTTCTAAATTCATTTAAAATGCTCTGTGAAAATCGAAGGGGATATTTTCTACTAACAATGATTTTACATATATTATATAGTTGTTTCCCCATTCATATGATAATGCTACCAATGTGTTCTTATGCAGGTCTAATACTATTTTTCGAAGCCCGATTTTTAAAGTTAATATACTTAATAATTTCAAAAGTATAATAATATTTTTTAATATTAAATAAAATTTTTTAACTTTCGATGCACACTTAAACGAAATTCTTTTTTTACGTGTTCTGATTAAAGATTCGATATTTTATAATTCATACGCTTGATTAATAAATAAACTGCAGTTTGATTAATTGTTACCAAGCAATAAATTAATAGGAAAACACAAAGGAACTAGCCGGTGTTGAAAAAGAAACAATAACAAGCATGTTTAGCTCAAACTAAAAGTTATTAATAAGAACTTAATTGATGAAAAGCGGTTAATTAACATTTTAACATCATGTTCATCTTTAAAGGATCGAAATTTATGACTCAATTGTCATTACTCACTAATGAGAGCATTAATTCTTTCACTTCGTTATAACATTAATCAGTAAGCATTTTAAGAACTTTTTTCTATTATATTAATAAAGAGTTAACATTCTAAATGGAAACTTAAAATGTATTATGTTAATAATAGATTTAGTTTCTTAATCAGTGGGCATGCAAAACTTTATAAACATGCGGGCATGTAAAACTTTGTAAACATGTGAGATATTATTTATAAATGAGCAGATAAGGCGAAGATCATAAAAAATAATAACATCCCTAAAAGATGAAATGGTCTTCAACAGGGATTTTTATGGCGAAGAAAGACAAAGCAATTTTCATAAATTTTACAATTTCTATTGAAATATGCACATTCATTCGTAAACTTAACACAATATACATCGCCAACTCTTGAGGTGCATCATGCAGAACAGAACGATATGTAAAAGTCGAATTATTAAGTGAAACCAAAAAACATTTAGTCTTTCCTCCTCCATTTCATATCCCAGAATTATACTTTGACCATTAAATAAACCTGGCTCTTTAAGACATCTACAATTTATTTATTGAATCCCTCGCACAAATTACACAGTAAACATCTTAACATACAATCACACGTTACACTTTCTTCATTTACTATCACTCGGGTTGTTGCTACTACGTGGCATAATTTCACACGTACCAACAACGATTCCTTTCTAAGATTCGTTAAAATGTCAGCTTTTTTACTTTCTTACTTTTCGATTTTATCTTATTTCGATTATAACATAGTTTTGCGCCAATATAAAAAAATCCAATAAAAAACAGATTAAGATAAGGCGAGAACATAAGAAAATACCCGAGAAGAAAAATAAGTAATAAAGGGTACTTACTCCACGAAAATATCCGTTGAAATAAAACGTCTTATAAACCACAATAGCTTATTTAATCTGTCCATATAAAAGCATCAATAATATAAAATATAATATACTCAGTTCTTTAAAATTACCGAATAAATATTTTCCTATTCTAGGGTTTGAGAACAAAATTCACTATGTATGCCACCAAAGTTTTATTGCTCCATTTCAGCTAATCCTTTTTTTCTTTACTTATAATTAAATGGCGTTATCTAAGTCAATTATAGAAAAGTTGTATCATTTCTGTTACTGCAATCAGACGATGTAAAAAAAATTATTTCTACATGATGCTGTTACAGTGATTCAAGCATGCATTTATGTGATGCTCATATGGTAAAATATTTCTTTTAAGAAGACGGACTAGTTTTCATGATAAGGCGACATCAGAAGTTACTTTTCTGAAGAAGAAATTCAACTGTCTTGAAGAATTTTAGATCTTTTTTTCACCCTCGAGCGAGAGATAACTATGTTGTACTGCTCTATGAGTCGATACTTAGTATTCGAAACTTCAAAAAGAGCGAAGCCTTTTAGGGCATTTTCTCCCTGCTAGGCCTGCGTAAGGAATACCCATATAAGAAACAATTATCATACTTTTCATCTGTAATCTCGGAGCTATTGCTTCTCTTATAACTTCACTGGACCATTTTGAGTATTAAAATGACTCATGAACTTAGCAGACCATTTAATCAGAATGTAATAACAAGATAGACAGCATTCATGGTCGCTCCCCCCTCTACATTTACTATAATTTGCGATGGGGGAAATTAATGGAACCAAAGCATATATCTTGTTCAGCCAAAATACTGACATGTTATTTCCTCATTTTGGGATGATATCTTTTTCGAATCACGAGTCGGATCGCTAGATATCAAAGAAATAAAGACATAATAGTATGGACTGAAATTATTAGCTGTCTCTTGTAGGACCAAACACACATCATGTTCCAGGACAGAACTGTGCTAAAGATATCTTCCTATACAGTGGAATCTCGATCGATCGTTTTCGGATCCATCGTTTTTCCGTATGTGTCGTTCATTTTATCCAGTCCCAACGATCATATTGCTTTGTTATGTTTCCGCATCTACCGTTTTCCCGCATTTATCGTTCATTTCAATCGGTCCCTTGAAAAAAGATAGATCGAGATTCCACTGTATTTCACATATGATACGTTATTCAAACAGAAAAATACGTTTATTTTTCTAATGGTTTCCGATGCATGTTCCAAAGTTCTTCATTCCAAAGTTCTTCATCGTAAATCATTATAAAGTATACATGCGAGAGAAAAGTACAAAAATTAGAATGCAGTTAGCTAGGTTTGCATGGATTCTACCTAAATAAATATTAGAATGATTTGCGATTTTAATTCATTGCTGGCGCGTATCTGGACTGTTGGTATGCGAACTTAATATAAGAAGTTCGTATCGCTTACTGTGATATTACAACACATATTATGCATTTTAAAAGAGGGGCGAGGGGGCGTATGCTACTTCTCTATCATTTGCTAGCATGCCTAGTGAATTTCATCCACTTTCTCTTGGAAGTGATTAAGAAGTATAAGAAATCCATTTCTATGGACATTTTATAATGAACACGTTTTTCAAATTGAAAACAGAAAACAGTTCCAATCCAAATTCTTAATCAAAGTAAAAAAAAAATTATTGGGAGAAATGTTAATGTGTCAGTTGTAATGCCCGATAATTTATTAAAATTGTATGTTAAAATTAATACTTCCCTTCCAAAAGAAAGGATGACAGTTTTCCGTGTTCATTGTCCTTGACATTAAAACTGAAAAGCAAAACTTGGGAAAATGATAAATACATTTGGATTATTGGAGTATAAATTCATTTATGTTCTTTTGAGAAATACGGTTTAATATGGTACAGTAGTAAAACATATCGTCAAAGGAAAAAATATAAATTATATTTTGAATATTTCAGTCAACGTTTTTAGGGGCATTTTTATTAAAATTTTTACATAACCATTTTATAAAGGAGCAATGACATGACATTTCTTTGAAATTCTTTTATTTTTTTTCACTTCTTAATCCCGGATTTGAACCCGGGTTTTCTGACCTTTCGTCTAGTATTTTACTAACTATTTGATTCTGACTAGGTTAGGAACTCATTTTTTTTTTTTTTTTTTTAATTTCGTCCCTCACAACTGTAACGAATAGTAAAACGAGGTAAAATCAAAGATGGTAACTGTTACTGTATATTTCTCAAGTTAATGCTCAATAATTTTATTGTAGGTTCTCAAGACATCGAAATACCAAGCCAAATGCATCTCATCTTCTCGCTATGTAGCATAATCGTGCTAGCTCACGTGGTGTCGGAGGTCTACAGCCGCACACCATATTATCAAGGATGCCCACTCATATATATGCGATTCAGTTACCAACATACTGCCTGCAGGCCACCAAATCCTAGATGTACTATCTACTCTCGAGGAATCAGCCAGCCAGAGAAGGACTACATCGTATGGAAGCATAACTACCTCAGAAGTATCGTTGCTCAAGGATATGAAAGGACAAATAATCAGCCACCAGCAGCAAACATGATGCAAATGGTAAGAACTGAATTGATTAGTAAGAGGGTGATATACCTTATTTAATTAAATTCGGCTATTCGCCACCAGACGGCTAAATACCATGTGTGTTTATTAATTTTGAAGTTAATTTTAAGTCTTTATTCCAGCTGCATACCTTGCTTAATTAACACTATACGCCATGAGAAAGCAACTAATAAAAATACCCAATGACAAGGGAGCGCTATCATATCATTAATAGTATTCATATTAAATAGTATGTATATCACATTTCTTGTCAGTACAAAAACAATTCAATCAGATCTAAGTTATTGAATAATATGCTTCTGAAAAGTTTTCATTCGTGGAGAGTATAAATATGTAGTAACAAAATTTAGTAAATACTGTTTAGAGACTTTTTGCATTTCACAAAACACAATTTTTAAGCTCCCTTTTCCTTTTATTTTGAATAATGCAGATTTTTACAAAATAGTGTTTGTCAACGTGGGACATTTGTCAATGAAGACATTCGCTTTTTACATGCGAGAATCGCTGGTTGCTTTCAATTGGGGCACTGTGGAAAATTCAAAAATAATTATAACCAAGAAATCAATATGAAGAATCAGGCTTCGAATGTCATACTTTTATTTGTTCAAAAGTAACACTTACTACAAATATGCGCTTCAAACATTAACGCCAAAAACATTATATGTCTTTTCAGTTTGCAACAGGCACCAAATAGTGTACAAAATAGTTGGAACAAAAATTAGAAAACTCACTTAAACTAAATCAATTTAGATTTCCGTGTTTTGGCTAATTGGAGTCATAAAAATTTGGAATCCACAAGAAAAATATTTTGAATTAACCTTATGAAATTTCTTTAATTATACAGTTCTTCGAAGTGTGATAAAAATAAACCTTTTTTTACTGTCGGAAAGATTTTGGTCCCTATTTGTCTTTTTAAGACATGTTTATGTATTTTTTTTTTTTTAGCTGAGCCTAAGTTAAGCATTCATCTTTTAAGCTAACTTTATTTCAATATTTTTTCACGAAAGTTTACTTTATTTTTTGTCTTTACTGTTTTCATTTGTTTTTGCTTTTTAATATGTCACGGAATCATCGAGAATAATATCCCTGAAATAAATCTCTATGAAACCTTTCACTTCTATCAGTGCCCATATTTAAATCATATCCACCTTTACTATTCTTAATTTTGAACAACAGTTTATCTCTGATTGCGCCCTTTTCTTTTAGAATGGGGCTACTGAAAATATCTCTTTCATAGATTTTTCAAAATGTACTTTAAATGTAGCTTATTTTCTGTGTACAAATTCTTTTTTTTCCTCTCTGTATTTTTTGTGGCAGCATACATTTATGACTGTGGTGCATTTAAAAAAAAATCTTTAATTATCCCTTTCTACGAAAAAAAGTTATTTAGACAATTTACTTTTACTTTCTTACTCACGAAAATCTTAGAAGTTTATAACTTTTACTCTCAAAAAGTTGTGTTTTGAAAAAGCGTTGAAGTCCAGCCAACTTATAGTTAAAACTGACGTCATCAAATAATTCCAATCACCGGATGCCAAACAAAGTTTTTATCTGCTCGTTAGTGTTCCTAAATTTTACGCCAGAAAACTGAATAAATTTCCAATGTTGGACACAATGCTTCAGAGGTGAAGATAACATATTTAGAGACGAATAAAAGGGGGGAGGGGACACTATACTAAGTGTTTAATTATTTCTTTTGATGCATTTTGTAGGGTTCGCGTGTTGCTCAGATGCAAATTTCTGGTAGCTGCGCAGTGCAGGCCAGTCGAAGTGAGTTCGGAGCAGGTGTCTGGTCTATTTAAGTGACACACGCTGAGTTGGCAAGAGCCCAAGAAGGGAGTGGAGATTTGTACGGTAGTACGTTACGCTATTAGTAGAGATACGAAAGAGTCAAGAAAAGTTAGATTGAAGGTGATAGCGGTATTTAACTGATAGAGCACGTATTAGTATTTAGCCTAGGTGGCTGCAAGATTTCCATAGGTAGTTCAGAGCCCGATGGTTGCGGGTATTGCTAGTGAACGTATATTCTGCCTGAAAGGGTTCATTACGACTTTAAAGTTCAGTTTCTTAGTACCGCAAGTTGCGGTACTGTTGTGTTATTATTTGAAGCCCCAAGTCGGTCTATGTTAGTCTACCTCTACGTAGAAAATAAAGGAATTATTTATATTTATGCCTATTACTTTATAGTGTGCCTGGACCGTTAGAGGATTCACAGGGTACATATGAAACAGAACCATATAATTTCTATGATTTTTAAAATTGAGTGTCTGAGTATCAAGAAAAATAATCCTTGGGCTGACCAAATCCAACAGAATTTCATTACCCTTCTTATATTGCTGTTATAGATCGCCCACACTGTATAGCTTTCTGAGCTACCACGCAGTGGGTTTGGGTTCAAATCCCGAGTAAAGCTTGGTCGTTTCCGTGTTGTTCCCCTCATAGGGAGCAATGCTGCCTCACCTAATGGTGCACCCATAATAATGTAACCAGCAAAACTTCGCGGATATTCAATGTCAAGAAGTGCTTGCCGTCAGTTTTGGTTTAGTTTGGAGCGCTACGGTGAACTTTTTGCTACACGAGGGCTAATTAGACCCGGACCTACAGTTTAAAGCCGATTCCGAACGGCTACAAACATCCATGCCAACAGTGGGACTCGAACCCACAGGATCTCAACCGAATGCCAGCGCCCTAGCCATTCGGCCATCACCTGGCTCTTGCCGTCAGAGACAAGTGCCTGTCGCATTGAAAAATATATATATTGCTGTTATAATATTTTTTGGTATTTTAATTATAAAATATCACACTTAGTACTATCCAAGTACATGGACAAGTACAGAATATATGCAATCTGGAAAATTATTTTTTAAATTAAACTACATTTAATGTTTCTTTAATGTCAGTAGAACAAGACATAGGTTAATCCGGTTTTCTACCATAGCATCGGCACCGTAACATGGTTAAATTCCTTTTGTTATATCAACGTTTAAAGTATTTTCAGTTTCTAATGAAAAATTTAAAAATACTTCAGCAAAAATACCCTCCGTTAAAAAATTATCCATATATACTACTTGAATGAGGAGTTAAACGTACTATTAGTGTCTACATTTTAAATAAAACGCAAAGATTACAGCTTTCGATGTATTGAAACTTCTGCATGAGTGTTCCCGTGGTGAGAGGTATCAAGGTTAAGCATGACCTTTTCTGAGACGATCTCTGTCAAAAATCACACCCTTTCACCCTGACCCCTACATAACCAGCTTAACTGCCCAAAAAAGGAAGTCATGGTTACGGCACTACGCAGGTTACTCATGAATATCTCCTCTCGAACATGAAAGACACGGCATGTTCCATTAAGACTTGTCTGTAGTAGACAAAAAGACAATCATTTTTTTTTTAAACTTTTATGTTTATTCCCATTCATATGACACGTGAGGAGAGCTTTGGGTTTGTGTTTTAGAAATGAAAGGTGGTGTTCTGTAATGTGACTGATTATGTGAAGGAAAAGGAAAAACAGAAACGTCTAAACAGTGAAAAATTGAAAATGATGTATCTGTGTCAGTTGACGCACGGCGAGTGCTTTTGAAGATAGCAGACAGCATCAACATTTTCGGAGATTAACGTGTACAATTAAGGACATACGGGAATAAACTGCTGTAGATATGAAAATCTCTGTGTTTAATTAATTTTTAAGCTGTGAGGTAAGGTGGTGAAGGCGTGACAGATTGATGTAAACACAAAATACAGTCATCATCTATTTCAGTTTTAAGTTATGTAAATACAATGTTGCTACTATTTCCTAGTGAGAATAAAAAAGAAAGCATTTAGCCTATTTTTGACATTAATAGTTATAAAAGCTTTAATTTTTGTAAGATTAACTTTGTGTAAGATAAACTAGGGTCTATATACAGATATATAGAAATTATTAGGCATATTATTCCTTATTATAACTTTAAAAGCCAAGCATTAGTCAGAAAACATAAAATAAAAATTACTTTTAAAACAGTTCCGAGAGATTTCTTAAAATAAACATCAACAAAAGTAAGTCGAGGGAACTTGCTGTCTGATAGTTTTCTATAAATTTTAAAAAACCGCTGTGCAACTAAACTAACATTTTTAAGTGACACCTCGAATATTATTATTAGCGTTTCATACAATAAAAGGAACCTCTTTCCACCAAATCGAAAGTATATCCTACACAAATTATGCTTTTTCGTTTGCATCATTTTTCTATTTTTGCCACGCAGTGTAACTCTAGGCAAAAATTTTGGATGTGATATCTTGGCCAATGTCCCATGCCTCGCTCTTCGGAGAAAACGAAAGAATGTGACCTATACCGTATGGACGAAAGGACGAAAGCCATTCGAAAATCAGCTGTTAGATCAACTGTTGGCGTTTTAAATTAAGAGAGCTCGAATGCCCTCAAAAAAGTTTGAAGTTACCGAGAAATGAGAGGGGACCATTCTACATAAATGTCCACTAAAATAAGGACAGTTTTAAGACAAAAACTGGCTGAAAAATCTATTAAACATTTTCTTCGTCGAATATATGTGTAAACTTCGGGTAGATGAATATAGCGTAAAGATTTTATTTGAGACAACGAATGTTACCTTTCACTATTTCAAGAAAAAACCATCAAATATTTGCGCAAACTCTGGATAAATGTACTCGTATATAGAATAAAGATGAGGATGGAGACTGGTGATGGTATCATTTACTACATCAAGGAGAAATTGTTGCAGAATGAGAGATTAGCGCCTTCCGTCGTTAAATGTTAAGTGATTGTGTATATAAAGAGGCCTATGAGTGTAGTTTAAACTTTCGTGATCAGTCACGTTGGTTGTTTGAAGGTTTCCACGACAGTAACATGAAGATTAACCATTCCTCTTCTCTCTCATCACCTTTCCTTGTAACCGCATTTATCTCTTGTAGTAATTTTTACTGAAAATTTCGTTTAACTTCTCACACAAATTCGGATTCCAGGATATCTACACAGTTCATACCAAGCAATTAGATTTATTCGAGAGGCGAGTTTTGAAAGTCTTTGGAATGTCTAGATA
>OU015494.1:172848971-173131722 GCA_907164885.2 Dolomedes plantarius
TGTTGAAAACAATCTCTTACCTTCCTGTACAGGAATTTATGAGTCAGAGCTCTTCAGCTAAATTCTAGCTTCTGGTTGTCATTCAAAAACGACAACTTAATTCAGCGGTTTCCAACCTTTAGGTTTGCGCCTTTCTAATTTTTTTTTTTTCCGCGCCTCCCTATCTTTTAATAGATATAATAATATAAACACGCTTTAAATGATAACTTTATTACAAAAAAATGAAACAACAATTAAAAGAATAATAACAAGCTTTTGGGCTTGTGGCGGTCCAGTGGTACAGCGCGCTGGTTTTCGGTGCTGAGGATGCTCAGATCGAATCCCGGCATTGCGCCACGAAAAATGCTTCCGTTCGGGTCGTCCCTTCATAGGGGGTAATGCTGTCCGCCTATATGGTGCCCCCACAATAAAATGGGCATTAAAACTGCGGCGTAGTAAGGGCGAATGTTAGATTACAAATGGCATTGGTTAAAAAAAAATAACAAGTTTTTGCTATAACAATACGAACATGCATATTTATTTTTATATTAAACTAGCTAAAAAGCCGCGCTCCGCTACGGAGTACATTTAAATTAAATACAACGGTCAATGTATGCAATTAATGCCAAAAAAAATAAATATATATATATTTATAATAAATGCGACGATCAATGTATACAACTGAAGTAATATATATATATATATATATATATATATATATATATATATATATATATATATATATATATATTTATAAAAAATTCGTAAGGGATATTTATTTTTTTTGGATAATATCCAATCGTCTGCTGCATTAGAAAGAAAAAAAAATATTTTTTTGTCTATTTAGTTGTTATGCACGTGACGATAAATTTATTTAAAGTATCAGAAAAAGAAATCACGTGATCAGCATTTAATAAATTAAATTCTAAAAATTAATCTTTAAAAATTCACCAAAAATCAGAAAATCGAGGTAAAGGTTCGAAAAAGGATTTCATTTTAAAGGAATTTTTATGATCTTTCTCGTGATATAAATTTTATAACCCTCAAATTATTATTTTAAATGCAAACTCAAAAAAAGTTACAAAAACAGCTTAAAAATTTAATTTAAAAAATCTAAGAAGAATTTTTCAAAAATCTCTCTTAGTGCATCCCTACACCATAAGAAGAATCGCCATGCAAAATTTCAGCCCTTTGGGTCCAGCGGTTTGGTCTGTGCGTTGCATGTCAGTGAGTCAGTCACGGAACTGTTTTATATATATAGATTACTAATTAAACTACATCTAACGCATCAAAATTTAATGCGAGGGTGGTTGTTGTTTATTGCCAAAAACTTTATCAAATCTTGGGGGCAATGTGGAGAGTGACGCTCGTAACTCTTTTTCGACTATTAACCTGGTTCGATATTTGGTTTTCATTACAGCCAGTGCCAAAAAGCCCATTTCGCATAAATAAGACGTTACAAACGATAGAAGCGCTTGCTTTGCTTTGCAATACAAAGATTCATACTCTCCACTAAGATTCCCCCAAAACTGAATTATGATTTCATTTTGAAACTTTTGTTTTAGTGAGCTATCGCATGACAGTTCTATCAATTTTTCTTTTTCGATTGTTGTCAACTCAAATTCGTCTATTTATAGATATTATGGTTTATTAGTTTATTTATAGATATTATGGTATGAACACTTGGTTTCTTTATTAAAAAGTTTTTGTGCCTCCCCTGGCAATAGTCCGAGACCTCCCAGGTTGAAAACCGCAGACTTAATTATATAGGGCATTTGAAACAAGATTTCATAGATTTTAATTGATTATTTATATGTTGCAAGTATGAATTCAAAATATTTAACACGCGTGCCAATGATTGAGAATGGCTTTCAAGCGACTCCTCTCAATCAGTTTAGTTTAATATCTGGTGGCATTTAGGCATCCTACTTTTGTACTTGGTACCTAGGAGGCCAAAGACGATCACTACATACCATAGCCGGAGGGGGTGAGACCTTGAGGAAGCTTTCCTTTGTAATTTCTTGAACCCTTCTTGAGATTGTTTAAAATATTTAACACGCGTGCCAATGATTGAGAATGGCTTTCAAGCGACTCCTCTCAATCAGTTTAGTTTAATATCTAGTGGCCTTTAGGCATCCTACTTTTGTACCTGGTACCTAGGAGGCCAAAGACGATCACTACATACCATAGCCGGAGGGGGTGAGACCTTGAGGAAGCTTTCCTTTGTAATTTCTTGAACCCTTCTTGAGATTGTTTAAAATATTTAACACGCGTGCCAATGATTGAGAATGGCTTTCAAGCGACTCCTCACAATCAGTTTAGTTTAATATCTGGTGGCATTTAGGCATCCTACTTTTGTACCTGGTACCTAGGAGGCCAAAGACGATCACTACATACCATAGCCGGAGGGGGTGAGACCTTGAGGAAGCTTTCCTTTGTAATTTCTTGAACCCTTCTTGAGATTGTTTAAAATATTTTTCCCCCTAATGGCTGGGAGAACTGAGCTTAGGCTCTTCTCCTGGGGGGGGGGGGGAGCAGGAAGCATGTGAACACTTCTCATGCGTTGCCCCGGGTGCACCACATAGGGTGGGTCCACGCTGCACCCGTTTAATGGTCTGCGAATTTTAAACCAAGTCAAGTGGCGGGACCAGACCACCTGACCCAGCACCCCCAGAGGTAATTTGAGAACTTGGAGGACATTGCAACCACGACAGATTTTACGTGCACCGGCCACCATTAGTGAACACGGTGGTGGATGTTGCTGCGACCGGCATCGAACAAGAGACCGGCATCGAACAGATCTCTGGCTCACTGCGTTTGCCAACAGGCCCACTGCGTCCTACCGTTTGAAATATAAAATACATAATTAAATAAAGTGGCTTTCATTAAGCTTTTACTCTTTGAAATGCCCCTGTAAGTAAGCAAGCGCAATTATTAAGCCTCATTAATAAGCTTCATATTTTTTTTTCTGAAATAGATTTCCATTTTACAATTCACTGTGAAACTGAGCTCTGAAAAAGCTCCAATTTGCAAATGAACCCCATTTAATTATTTTAATACTAATGAATCATGACATATGGCAGATTACAACTGCAAAACTCGTGCTGCTTGCCATAAATAATGTAGAGAAGTAATAAAACTGAAATTGTACCTGAATGTGGTTCGAGAAGATAGTAGGCGATATTGTCGCTAATATAGGACGCTATTCAAATAGAAAACGAAAACTCAATAAAAATGAAATTGGTAAAAACATACAGTAAACATTCATTTATAAAGATTTTATGTCCAGGATTCACAATTATTTTAATCTCAAGTGCAGATATTAATGACGAAATGTTACGAGTTCACTCCAATTAAAATACGTGATTTCGATTTTCTCGCTTGTACTAAATCTCATTAGGTACTAAAATTTCACCTTGAGACTTTGCTTGTGATTAATGCAGCTCTTCTGAATAGTTTTTTGAAGAGTAGTGACCGTAGTATGTTTAGCTTTTCACTTTATTTATAAATCCAATTTCTTAATATAAGGAAATATTTGCCTATATTTTACATACACAGGATGTGCGAAATACACATAGAATGATATTGCCATTATTTTGTTTTCTAATGATTTTTTTTTTTTTTTTAAATTCGTATTAAAAGTTTCAACGCGGTCTTTAATTCACTGGAGGACTAATAGAAGTAATACATTTCTTATTTTGAACATTTATCGTATTTATGCATTTAATATGATAATCATTATTGTTTAGTCTCTATCAGTAGACTAAAGGTCAGCTAACTCAGTTCACAGAGCAAATTTCTTTTTCGGCCTTCACTGTAAGATTGACAGAATTCCCTCCCTGCTGTCTTTTAGCTGACTACGGCTCTGGGGGAGATGAGTTTAGAAATTCTTGGTTGTTGGTTGAAGACACATTTTAATCCAACAACTGAGAGGCAAGATTACCTGTACAAGAATACATAGTGAATTAGTACGAAAAATATTCTCATTTTTAGGTACTTCGTTGTAACGTATACAACGGAAAAGTATAACATCAATGAAACTCCCATGAACTTATTCCAACTAGATTAGTGCAACGTGACACAGTCATTAAATATTCTTCTTACATACATTTCATTACTGTACTACCAATTATTAAAATTTTGTTATACTTTCATTTTAAATATAATGTTATTAAAACCATCGTACCAACGAAATATAGTAATTTTTTTTATCGAGAAATTTTAAGAACTATTATGTATGTGACTGAGGGAATTTTAATACCATATGTTATTTTCTAAAGTATAAACGGTAAAAGCGGTAAAGTATTAACGGTAAAGTATAAAGTATAAATATACGATTGTTTTTATCTGACCAGAAATCAATAAATTATATCTATGGTGTCCGGTATAAAGGACTTAAGTTAAAACAGTTATTTAAATATACCAAGTTACTGGCTTTTATACCAATCGCAGAACAATAATTTCGACTTGAGTCTTTTGCCCAAAGAAATGCACTTTTCTATACAAAATTGATAGACTTAAGCCTTTTATACAAGTAAAAAGATTTTTTTTATCAATATTAACAAATATCTAAAAATCACTTTTTTTGACTTGAGCCCTTTATACCGGGCACCATAGATATTCTGCGTTCTGCATTGTTTTGAAACTATAAAGGTAACAGATCTAGAGTTCTACAGAAAAGAGAGATAAATCCATATTTATTGAATTAATCTAGAACTACAAATTTATTTTAAATCGAATGTAATACCACACGATTCTCATTAAATTACTGTGAATACAGAGGCTGTTCGCACATTTTTTAGACGATTTTGGTAAGCGGTAATAAAAAAATCGTTTGCTGCAAAAGAAATAATTGCGATTGTACTATGTTTTTAAAAGTCAAAATTATCGTCTACGGCTTGAAAGTTTTGTTTTTATTCAAAATGGCGTTTTTAACAAAGCAGTGGTTCGAAGGCTACATTTATGCTCTTTCCGAAGAGAAATATGCATACTCCGTTATACAAAAACGATGTGAGACTCATGGTTTTGTGATATCTAAAGCGTCGATAGGTAATATCGTCAACAAGAAAGGAAAAAAAAAAAGGTCAAATTGGAGCCTCAAGTGGGACAAAAATTCCAAACAAGTATCCAAGGAAAAAACGGACATCTTCGACTATTGCAAAGGTACGTTGTTTAATGTTAAAAGAAAATCCCCCTAGTCAAAGGACAGTTGCAAAATCATTAAAATGCTCGGTGTCCACTGTAATAAAATGATAAACGTTTATTTAAATCTTAAGAAAGCGAAAAAACGCAATGTGCATCGTCTTCTTCCAAATCATATCGCTGAACGCAGGACACGCTGCAGAATTCTATATGAGAAACACTTATCCAAAGAAAAATGGAAAACAATTGTCGCAATAGATGAATCATGGGTGTAATTAAATGATTGCAACAAAAAAAGAGCCATTTATTATCATAAAAGGGGAGAAAAAAATTTAAGTACATGGTTCAAAGAATCGAAAGAAAGTTTTTCTAAGGGATTCATGATTGTTGCTGGTTTTTCTTATAATGGCAAGTTAAAAATAAAGAGAGTGGAAAAAAATGTCAAGATTAACTCCAAATACTATCAGGAACATATTTTATCGCCAATTTTTCTGAATGAAATACCATCGCTTTACCCACAGTGCCATCAATCTGTGAGACTCCATCAGGACAAAGCTAGCAGTCACACATCAAAATCCACTGTAAATTTCCTAAAAGAAATGGAACAAAAAACTGGTATCAAGGTCATACCCTTCACTGGTATCCCTACTAAATCTCCCGATGTATCACCTATGGATTTTTGTGCTTTCGGACTTTTAAAATCTGCATTATCCAAACGTCGTCCCAAAACCCTTACAGGACTCTGGAAAGCTGTTCAGGAGGAACGGGATAGAATACCTTTTCTGACACTTCAAAAGGCATTATTATCCTGGAAATTGCGGTGTCGAAAGATAGTTCAGAATAAGGGATGTCAAATAGAACATTTAAAACACAAGAATTTATGTAATTTAGTTTTGTGAATACAATATACATCGTCTAAAAAATGTGTGAACAGCCTCTGTATATTTTCGATTTAATATGAATTCAGGGCATTTGAAAGGATTTGAGACTGTGCATGTAATCTCTTATGAAAGGGACAAAAATTTTATAACAAATTGATTCTAAAATCATCATTTTTCTCCCTTTCCGTCATAAGGAATTAAAAAACCCATTTAAATTTAAAATTAAAAATTGTAACTTTAGTTTCAAACAGAAAGATAAAATTAACTTTCTTATTATTACCTTTTTTATTCATCTCTTCATATTCATAAGATTTTTAAAAAACATCAAAATTAAAAAATAATTAGATTTGCCTCTTTTCTTTCTTCCTAAATTATAACTACAGCACCAAATGCGATGATTTTTTTAAAAAAATCTCTCTTAACTTTAGAACCAGTTTTAGTTTTCGCTCCACTCATAAGATGGCGCTGCGTTCCTTGATAAAGTTCGGATAGTTACATTTGAGCGTGACAGCCGGATAAAAAAAAAAAAAAACCACATAATGGGATGAAAAAACAATTCTTAAAAGGCCTCATATTTAAATTCAGTGGGCCGCATGTACAAATTTCGAGCCTTTAACAGAACTAAAAAAGAGTCGTAAGTTGCGGATCTTAGAAAAGCAAATCTTTTATTCAAAGCGTCTGTTTCCGCTATAGAATAAAACGACGGTATACCCTTTATAAGCTCTCAATCACCAATAAAAAGTTGTCCCTGGACACTGTATCAATATGATATCCTCCACTGGAAATCAATATTGCAGTGAGTACTTAAAACATTTCATGTCGATACTAAATAATGTCTAAAAAAAAATCGATGTTTTTAAAATAGGATATCATAGTCTTGTGTGTATGACTGAACTTCTTTTTAAAATTAGAGTGAATCTTAAAACTATTTGAATGTTAAATTCCCCACCCCCCACCCCCACACACCAACTAAAGTACTTTGAAAATTCATCGATATTCTATTCTACAACCCTTTATCAGGGCCCGATTATGAACGCTGGGGGTCCCCTTACGGACATTTATAAAAATAAGAACTATCTATGGACTATACTATTAGAAGTACTAGATGCATACACCAAGCGTGTGAGGAAAAGTTGTTAAAAATCAGGATTTTAAAAAAAATCGTTTGATTTAAATTTTGATTCAAATAACAATTTAAACCAAACAACCCCGCATGCGAGTCCGATATTTGCTATTACAGTGTGTGGCACCCAACTCGCAGACAACTCCGACGTCACGGTTCTGCGCATCTGGTTCGCGCAGGATTAGGGATTGCCGCGGACATTGGAACACCGATTTTCACTACTTCACTTTTCCGTACTAGCGTGGTACGTACGCTTCTCCGCTCCGAATTCACTGCGATGAACTACGAGCCGGGTTTCATAACGATTACTGTAAATTTATGTTATGTGTCAACTTTTTAAATAAAAGAACATGTTAAGTTCTAATTGTTCTTATACCTTCTGATGTCCGTAATATGGGAATAATAATTCCCATAAGTGTATGGCTGATAAGATGAAGCATTCATAAAATGTTTCACATCACATTGAAAACACCTTTCACCTTCTGCTGTACACCTGATACAACCTGATAGTTTAACATTTTTCCTAAAGCAGAAAGAGGAATTAAAAACTTTCACTTATCTGGCACCCTATCTATTTTAGTGTTGAGAAACATTGTTAAAGAGATTTTACACGTTAATGAGGACAGTTTTGGGGCCCCCTAGCATCAGGGGGCCCTGGGCTCCCTGATGCTAAGGGGTCCCGATTTGCCCATGCAATAAAAAGGCCCTGCCCTTTATCTTGGATAGTACATCAATAAGTAAAAACTTCTAATTTTTCTCTGGATTTGGAACAGAAAGAGCTTTGGGGAATCATCAATGCCAGTGTCCTTTTATCAAAGAAAAAAGAATTGGACCAAGAAATTTTTATTTCATTTCTCGACATACCATCTTTTTTATTCTCGATATATCTTTACGAAATTTTACCCCACGCTCATCAGAGACAGCTTTCGTGTTTACCTGGAGGATTCCACAAAAAGCAGAGAACTAACTACCTTCAAATAACAAATGAAAAGTCGATAAAGTTACATCGTTTTTTAGGAACGTACTGGTTAGTTTCCATCATTCTACTGGCGTTATGGTCGTAAACAAGGCCACTTTCAATAAGTTATCGAGTCATCATAATGGGCAGATTCAGTGATGAAGGATCAGTACAGGAAGTAGATTGAGACACTCTACTTTGTGTTTGTGTTTTTTGAAGGAACCAGGGATATTAGGTAACAAAAATTAATCCATGAGATCGTAAGGTCCCCGATGCACCAAGTAATATTAAAGAAATTGCTTCTATTTTTTTCTTAATTCCGTATTTGTGAGCTTAAAATGATTTTCCTTCCGGTCTGGTCTATGTAGGGTAAAACGAGTAAGTCTTATAATTGTATCGTTATTGGTCTCGATGATAGACGTGACAAAGTGTACAAGGGCAGTTTCGAACCGAGATCCGCTGAGTAGGTCACTACAAAACCGCGTTTTTCAAAAAAGAGCTGCTCAGGTATAAGCAATTAATTCTATTGTACGAAGCAATTCGAGACAAGTCGCTGCAAAGGCAGGAGTTGATGCACTTTCCTTCCATTCAGTTCAAAACTGCTCTATATTTATAAACATGCCTTTCCCGTGAAAACTGGTTGATAGAACAATTTGTTTTTCGAATTTGAATTCTTACTTTTTATGTGGTATAATGGTCATACATTATTTTATACGGGAAAATGGTGCTGCGGACTTGTGACACTGAGTAGTATATTTATTTCTAATATGACAATAAAAAAATTGGTGTAAAAATAATTGTTAAATTATTAAGGCAAAAACATAATTAAATCTAGTGCTTGAGTTTCAATCTATTGCGTTTTATTTCAGGTATGGGATGAAGAATTAGCCACAGTAGCTCAAAAACATGCTGACCAATGCATTTTCGCCCATGATTGTCCCGATTGTCGATCAGTTGGTAAGAAAATTAAAATATTGATTTTTAAAAATATTAACAGTGTCATTATATTATGAATTACTAATAAATGTTATGTACTGACTTAATAGATTTGTATGATGTGCGAAATCTATTATTATTATATACTTTGTTCACCACAAAAAGGAAACCTACGTGTCTGTAGACTGATATGTTTTTGAAATGCTCTAAAATGTGTATGAGAAATGCATAGATCCGATGCAATATGTAAAATCCGTGGTATTAAAGACATCTTGTTATTTATTTCATATATCCTTCGGCAAAACCTAAATAAAGTTGCAAATTCACCAGAATATATTAACACTTTTTTTCATACTGTAATTCTGTGATGGGATTTTTAAAAGGGTGTTAAATAAACCTAGTAATTTTAAAACTGAAAGACTATAAACTGTAAAAAAAACCTGTTCGAGATTTTAACTACGCATCAAGGTATTATTGATAAAATTCATGAAAATTTTTCTTCATCTGTCAGACGTCTGTAAGACACTGCTATTATTACTTGTTTTATTAGAAATTTTGGGTGAATTTGAAAAAGGCCGAAATAGAAACTGCAATACATTCAATTCAAGTGGATTTAAATATTTATCATATTTTTATTTATTCATCCAGGTTGACTTTAAAATTTAGTTCTTAGAGCTGAAGTATTTGTTAATGTACTGAATAAAAATGGATAAACAAAAAACACATTTATTATTTTAACCTTTTCGTTACGGGGGTGGGATAGCATGTATCCCAAGAATACGGGCCCAAGAATGATATATATATTATACATGCATATATATATATATATATATATAATATATATATATGCATATATATATATATATATATAGATATATATATATATATATATATATATATGCACTATACATAGATACACATATAGACACACACACACACACATACTATATATGTATAACGTCCCCTAACGGCCACTCTTACAAAGGGGCTATGAAATTTCCTGTGCTTTAGAGGGAATCGGAAAAAATGGGTCCCGTAAGCTAAAGGTTAATAAGATGATTCAAATCTGCAGTAAAATAGGTATTTCAATATCTACTGCGAATATCTAAATCGGGGTCAAGAATTAACCATTAGTAACGATACTCTTTTTCATTCACATATTATCCTGACTTTAACTGAAGAAAACAAAATACACGCTATTGCGAATCTATAACGAAACGAATATGATCTCCTTTAAATTTTCTCTAATATGACGGCGTATAAATAAAGTATCATGTGGTGTCACAAAATACTCGGGAGAACTACATTATCCCCGTGAATCTTAAAATAAAAATTTGACCAGTGGTATGTAAGGATCACGACACAAAAAATGTATTTTCCAAATAAGTGAGGTTAATTTAAAATAAAAGGATCTCTTTAAATGAAAAACGATGGCTTATTATATGTATGTACGTATGTGTGTGTAAGTAATATTTTTCCAGTCTAAGTTTTCAACGGTGTAAGAATTTTTAAGTTATATTCCTTAGATCACTATATATTCTGAATTTGGAGACTCTTTTGTTGAAATAATAGTTAAATTATATTTTCTTTAGTGTAGCCAAAACAATTTGACTGTAGCTTAAAAGAAATCCAAAGAGAGAGAGAGAGAGAGAACATAAATATATATTTTTTTCATTTCTGTATCTCATTGTATTTATTTTTATTCCCTGAGAGACACAGGAAGACACAAAATGTTCTAGATTTCGATTTCATATTGGTCTTCGAGTATATTTTGTCTATTCTAGCTGATTCTTTTCCCCTTCATTCTAGAAACTTAAAACTAACAAAAGGCAAGCTTTTCGCTTTTACCGTTTTTGTTCTCTAATCTGAACTCTGTAACAAATCTTTAGCACTCAGCATTTACCGTGTGAGATCCATATCTAGGAATTCAGATAAAAAGCGTTGAAATGGAGAGAGATTTGTCCTGTTCCGAAAATCTGAGTTCAAATCAACACATCACCTTTTCTTAGCACATGAAGATAAAAAAAAAAAAAAGCTGATATTGATGTTTGTCTAAATTCCACCGTTTACTTTATTCTGTTTACATGATTCCTATAGCTGTTATATAATCTCAAGGTGTACTTCATTTTGATTTAAAAGTCGTAGGTGAGAGGTACAGCAAATTTCGGTGAAATAGATAAAAGACTGGGATAAATACACTTCGCATTTTACGTTCAAAAAATAGCTTACTTAGCCAATCTGAGAGGAGGAATTTATTGATTTATTGGTTTGAAAGCTACCGCTAACAAACAGAAAAAATAAGATATAAATAAAGTTCAGTCACTGCGATCTAAAGAGCATGATGTGTTAAGTATAAGGAAAAGAAAAAGATTTCTTATTTGTAATGATTATTAACTCAATATTTAAAGAGTTAAAGATTAGCTGAATTAAGTACACGAGGGAATCAGGCCAAAACAAAATTTTCCCTTTGTTGTTGCTTATGCCCCTTGACCGACAGTAACATCAGATCAAATCCCGAAGGCTAGGGCGATGAAGGTGCGGCTCCCGTTTTGAATTAGCACCGCAAGGATCGGAGTCCGACTTGGCTAAATGACCAGTAATTTTGAACCGAGTAAAGTGACGAGACAGGAACACTTGACCCCGCACCTCCAGAGGTAAATTTGAGAACTTGGAGGGCATTGCAGCCCCAACAGATTTTACGTGCCCCGGCCACCATTAGTGAACACGGCGGTAGATTTGCAGCGACGAGCATCGAACCAGGGACGTTCAGATCACTGGCCTACTGCTCTTGCCTACTGGGCTAACGCGCCCAAATTTTTCCTTTGTATCAGTCTCAAGCGTGAAATGTTCGCTTTATGCAGGCAGACTCTTATTTGGTCATAAATCTGACAAAAAACGAACTTCAAATAATTATTTACTCTGAAATATGAGGAAATTTTACAAGTATTCTGATATCAACTAAATTGAAGAAACCTGATTATGTTTCCCAAAAAGATGTTCTATGTATAAACATATATGGAATCAGCCTCGAAATAGAAAGGATATGAGACAAATGGTAAAATTTTTCAATCTACAGAACGCGTAGAATAGACAAGAATTTAATGTTTCAAGTTGTTCGTTATATGAATACTTTAAAGTTTTGTGATATTCATTGCCCTTACTGATATCAACTGAGTGCTTTTATATCAAAGCACTGATTTTGAATGCTTCTTTATCTTCTAAACCAATTTTCCTGCTAATATTAAATTTTAAATTTTATTCCCCTCAAATAATAAAAAAATATTTAAACTCCCCTTTAAAAATTTTTTTGTTTGTTATGGATCACTTAAACTTCTGTTTCCGACGCTTTATGCATTTTATCGGATAAATAAAGCCATTTTGGAAGTTTTCAGCAATTTCTTTTCCAATACTTTGTCTATTTTTCTTAGCACATTCTTTTCTCCTGTATTTTAGCTAAAAGTAATTCTGCAGGAGTATCTCTTCATGAATTCTTTACATAAATTTCGAGTACGTCATCCAATTTTTCGGTATCTCAACCTTCATTTCATAACATTTAAGATAAAATGTAGATAGCAATATTGCCTGAGATTCTAATTTCCGATTTTATGAATATTGTGTAAAAATTTGTTAGGGTTTCTGGTAACTTCCTTGTGATGCAAACTTTGCAGGAAGGAATTTCAATCATTTCACGATATGATATCACTATCGTCTTCCCTCTTGAGTTATTTTTGGAAGATACAGAGAGATTACAAATATATGTGGTGCTTTCTAAAGTAAATTTCTCGGAATGCTCAAACTAAAATACTTTGCAGATTAATTACTTTGACAGGAAGTTATCGTTGTCCGTATCATTATGTAAATAGCAGTTAATCATTTTATACCACGATTTTCACATAAATTTGGATTATCTTCTTATTGTAGAGCCCTTCGAAAAGGTGTGGCTCTGGTAAATCAAACACTACTGCATTCTTAATTTTTCTGTCCCTTATACTGAAGTTCCGATAACGACATAGTCTCATAGAGAACATGAGAACGCAGTTTTCTCTCTGCTTTTTGGCTTAGTCGGTGCACTAGCTGACATCGCAGATTTTCAGTCGCCATGTGGTATTCGACCACGTTTAAATCATCGTTTTCGTCAAAAAAAATTCCAAATTTTTTTTATTGTCTCATATTAAAGATAGAACTTTTAGCTTTCAAAAACCATTTAAAGTTTGCTTCTAGAGTCATTAGAAGCTGAGATACAGTTGTTTAATTATCAACTGTTAAACCGGAAGTGCGCATTTAAATAACCGGAAGTTGGTACAGTAGAGTCCCGATAATCCGAAACGATTGGGACCAGACCCTTTTCGGATTAACGAATTTTTCGGATTAAGCGAAATCATTCTTAAAATACACTTAAATTACATAATAACACGTGATTACATAAACATTACATATTACGTGTGATTACACAGTTTATTTTATAAGGTCTGTCTAAACATTGCCAAATCTCGGGACGAAATGGGTGATAAGAGAGCGGAACCCTGCTTAGTACAGTACAATAGGGTGTAAGATTTTAGACGATCAGCAAATTGTTGAAATGGTTTTGAAAGAACCTGTCAACGTCTCAGAGAGTGAAGGTGAAGCAGACGGGGACAGGGAGCAGAGGGTATTCCACTCAGACGAGGCAGATGTATTTGTAGCGCTAAGCTACGTAGAGCAACACTCAGCCACGACCCCAGTGGACACACACACTAGCGTAATTTGGCTTCAAGGGGGAGGTATTCTTCTCTTCAACAAAAAAATTTAACAGATTTTTTTTTCAAACCAAGGTAGTTCAGTAATAATTACTTCAGTACATTGCTTAACTTTGAATTTTCTTGTAATTTTCAGAAATATACTTTATATTACTTAGTATCACGGTGGTTTTATTGTAACCTTAGTTCATTTTGACTTTTGGTTTCGGATTAAGCGGACTTTCGGATTACCGAAGATCGGATTATCGGGATTCCACTTTAGTTTTAAAAAGAAAAAAATAGTAAACAGCTATTATTCCTCTTAATTTCATTAAATAAATCTCTGGAACATATTTCTGAATGTATATCAAATTATAAAATGCATATGACATGAAATTATTTTAAAGTTTTTAAGGTTGTAATTTTTTGTAGTTAAAACTTTAAATTAAATTTCTGGAAAATTTTTTTGGTATACTGTTAAAGCACAACAATGATAACTACTATAATAACGTTCAGAATTTAATGAAATTTTATATGTATGTCTGTTATGATGTTATGGATGCAATGAACCAAAATCTTTATAATACTTATATTACCTAGAGATAAATTATTGGCACATTTTATCAGAAATTTCACTTTTTTTCTTATTTTTTTGTATTAAATTGCTCGATTGACTGATACTCAGTTATACTTAAGAGAAACATCATTGTTTTGGTTCATTGCATGCGTAATCAATGTATCTCTACATTTATACAAGAAATTATATGTTTCTCATATCATTTTAATTATAAGCGTTATCATAAAGGTAAAAAAAGGTTAATTTTTTAAAATTTTTCCAAAATTTCAACAACAAAAAATTTTTTCTCTTCCAAATTTTGATATTTTTCTAAGTTTTATAACCTGCTATCAGTTTAACTGCAAATTTTTTTTTATATAAAACCCAATTTAAAGATCTTGGTTTGAACGTGGTCGGATACCTTCTGTAGGAAATTTTCGTTTCGCTATTTTTTTTTCAATCAGAGATTCCTAAAAGCATATTTTATATGCGCCTCCCACATAGGATAATGGCTACCGTTATGAGCCACCACGCAGGGGCTTGGGTTCAAATCCCGAAAAATGCTTGGTTGTTTCTGTGTCGTGCCCCTCGTAGGGAGCAATGCTGGCTCACCTATATTACCGCATGTACACACAAGCGAATCAGTTCCCCCTCGTCTCCTCTTGATACATTTTGGGGTCGATTAGTCACGCTCATCCCTTTGATGATTCGTCTCCGAATCATCAAAGGGACGACGGCGAGGGGACCAATAAATCATTGTTTTCCCATACACATTTCGCTCTCAGTTTCGAAGAATGTATGAAAGGAGCCTATGGTGCTCCCGTAATAAAGTAGCCCGTGAAATTTTCGCGGATCTTCATGGGACAATGTCAAGAATTACCTACCATCAGACACAAGTGACACCGTCAAACACAAGCCGCGTTGAAAAAAAAAGTTAATTCTGTTTTCTGCATTTCAAAATGGATCTTTAAATGCTATGCACCTAATTTACGGATGTTCCTTAACTTTTGGAGCCCCTAATCGTATGCCCTAATCAGTCTCTGCTTTTTGAATGAACTTATACGTTATATTGAAGAAATATAACCAGATCATCTGTTTTCCTGCATAGTTGGTGATTACATGTCTTTCTAAATATGTTGTTCTTAGAGGTTTCTTAAATAAATATACTTTAATATAAAGCAGAATTTGCGCAAGTAAAACTTTAGAATGAAAGAAAACTTACAGCGACTGTGGATTGGTTGCTGACACACTGAAACATTGTTAGCCTGCTAAATATGACAAAATAAACTGTAGATAACGGAAACGGAAAACAAAAGAATGACTGTGGCATTAGAGTTTAAACGTACAATGTAAGTCCTCGGAAACTCTCTAAAAAAGAATCCTGACAAAACTAACAAGAAAATACAGAAATCCTGCATTTAATTTTCTGTAGAACTCTCGTTGGACTCGTTTGAGCTGTATATGTACTGTAACATGAACGCTGCAGTAGTTGTAGTTAGCTCGTGGACCATTAATAGAAGTGTTTGAGCCTTATTGTTTCTATATAAGCTTGAAATAAGATATCTTCAAGTATTGAGGAAATTCTTTTTATCGGTGTTTCATTTAAGTTACTACTGAACAGAAATAAAAGTATTCAGTTGTCATTGGGAGCAATGTAATCCTTACTACGGGTAACTGTTTTAGAGCTTTTAGTATGTTTTACCTCACAGGTGTTTCTCAATTGTACATTTGAAGCACTTGTACATTAAAATGCTTGATACGTAAGATTAATAAACGATGCTAATTTATTGGTTAAAGCGAGGAGAAGTATTTTTCAAATACTTTTATACAAAGTTCCGTGACTTTTAGTTTCATGATACTTTCGATAGATGGTTGATCAAACTTACATTGTAATCTTGATACATTGCTTACCATTCTTTTGAGCAAATACTGTTTTATAGAGCAAATTGGAATGCAACTACTATGCACTAAAAGCTTCTTTCTATAAGGACGCGGTAAACTAATCGTTTAAAAATATCAATCGACTCTATAACGTAATAATTTATTAAAACCTTTTTACTATTTACATATAAGTTGAACGTATCTACGTAATTAAGACATAAGTTCAAAACTGCATAATTGCGTAAAAAATACTCAAAAGCATAACCGTACTTCATATATGAAGAACAGCATTAAAAATTTGATGATTACTAAAAGCACTCTCTTATGAAAATTTAGATATCAACGCCTTTTCTCAGGCCAACACCCCATTGTGCATCTTTGACGCACCTTACACAACATTAAGATGAAAGGCATTTATCATTTATTTTTATGATGTAAAAAAATTTTCGCGTTGTAAAAAAAATTTTTTTCTTTAAAAGAATAAAATGTTTTAATCTATGTTAGATTATTCTAAAGTTTTTTTCCTCAAATCCCACCTTAAATAATATTGATGGTAATAATAAACAACTCGAATGTGCGGCTGAAGTCTATGATATTATTTACCTTATAGCTTCAAAATCTCAGCTAAGTGTTAGTATGTGAAGTTTTTAGAATGAAAAAAAATTTTTTTAGATTATTTTTCAAATTATGTTTTTATTATTTACTTTTATTTATTTATTTTTTTTTTATTATTATTTTTTTTTTTGGGGGGGGGGGGGAGTGATTTTGAGGCAATACTGTTGCTCAGAAGAACAAAACTCAACAATATCTATTTCAGCGATTTTGAATCTCTGAAAAATCGAGGGCTCGCCAGAAAGTAGTCTGGAATTTGCATTCCTAAAATTTGCATTCCTAAATAATCCTGTGAAGTATTTATTGAAATCTTCGTCAGAACTGGAATGCCTTGGCTAATTTCAATGAACAGTGGAATGGACTTTGCGGCAGCATTGACGCAAGAATTTTTGAAACGATTAGGATGTACTCCTAAATTTTCCACTCCCGGTTACCCACAATCAAATAGACTAGTTCAAAGATTGGTGGGAACAATGAAGTCTGTGCTTCACCATGCTATTAATTCCCCCAGGTAGAGGCTGGGATAACCAACTTCTATTTTTATTATGGGCGTGCCGAGAAGTGGCAAACGCTACAACAGGAATTTGCATTCCTAAATTGAAGTCATTCCTAAGCCAAATTCCTCTAGAAGCGGGATTTCTAACTTACTGAAATACGGAAGAATATTCTGAAAATAGAAAAAACTTGAGAATTTCTCGAATAAGATAAGCTAGCAGGGATATCTTGAGATGTCATTTAGGAGTTTTTTGGAGCAAAACAAACTGTCTGACATTTGGTTATCAATGAGAAATATTTTTTCAGAATTATCGGAAAATGCTACGAGGTATTTATTTCCATTACGAATTATTTATCTTTGTGACATGGCTCTCTCCAAGGTGCTATGTTGAAAATTTATAGAACAAAATCAACCAAGTTTGCACAATCCATTCATCTCACAGATCAAATTTGGAATAGAGAAATAGCTATTTATAAATATTTCGTCTTTTTATTTTCTTGGTTGTACTGTGGATTTATCCTAAAGGCGTGTGAGTTTAATTTGTTAAACCTGCGTATTTTGTTGTATAAAACTGTAATACGTAAGTGCATACAAAACATTATCAAAATATTTGTTTCGAGAACATAAAAGTTGCAACGTGCTGAAAAATACAACACACTCATTTTGTAAAATGGTGTCTTACAACATCTTGAACTAATGCAATGAACCACTCGATGTGTCTGTAAGTGAAGAAGTTGGTGCATCTCATTAGCCTCGCAGTGTAGACACCAGCAGCCACGCCAATATGGTTTTGCTAGCCAGTCAAACGGAGCAAAGGTTAAGGACCAAACAAAGTAGCGAGGTATTACTGGACCTGTTGGAGGTTACTCAGAGTGCGCCTTATCTCATTGCTTCAAAAGAGTCTTTAGATAATATTGAGCCACTCAGAGAATTTACGGGTAAATAGAAAGATGAGTGATCTGTTGTAGACGGAATTTTGAATAAAACATGAAAATTTAATAAGAAACTGGTGAGAACCGGATAACACCGAACTCTGTATCACCGGAATGAAAGGCGCTTTGTTCAGAGAATTAGTTACGTTTACAGAAGTTGATGAACTCTGACGCGATTAATTCAGAAAACTGAAAATTAAAGATTGATAGACAAAGAAACACGTGTTTAGTATTCTCCTTATGTTGCTCTTTCTGTATAAACTGTAATTCACGCATAATGAAGAGATAGCGTTCACTTGTTCACTTAGTCGTAATTAGAGAATTTCTGTTCTAGGGCTGTTATGTTTCTCTTTTTTAGAACTGTACTGACGAGGAAATATTTTGGAAGGAAATAATATTAAATAATTCAAGAGAAAAATGGTATCGGAAGCCAATAAGCAAAAACTATTTTTTTAATTACTTCAAAATTTACTAACTGAAGCTGTTAGTTAATTTACTTAATTTACTAACTGATGTTACATGTTTTAAAAGAAAAATATTTTTAAGCCAACAAGCTTACATTTTATAATATTTCCTCCATGCAATTTTTCAGCAACTGTTGATTTATGTTTATCCTAGACTTATCTTATATTTTCGCCGTACTTTCTTTACACATACACACGTTAATGTGGCGTTATTGAAGTTTTAGGTAGACTATCGGTTATGTAAAAGGAGTAAATATTAACCATTGTTGTCATTTCTTTCAAGCTGGTTCACAGTGGCGTAGCGAGGGGGGGGGGGGGCAAGGGAGGTCTATCATGCCCCGGGCGCCACTCGCAGAGGGGCGCCAAACGGTCCTTTTCACTAATTTTATATATTATATTACTATATGTTTTTCGAGGGGGGCGCCAAAAAGGTATCATGCCCCGGGCGCCAGTTATGCTCGCTAGGTCACTGCGGGTTCAATGGCATTTCATTAAATTTTATAAATCAAAATGAACGCGGCAGAAAATACCCCATTGATTGAGAAAGAAGCGTTCGTATTCTTGAACTTAATTAAACTACGATGAGTTTGAATTCTGTTAATTTAAAACAGTACTTGATAATCTGCAAATAGAGACCACAGTTATGGGCCAGTGAAGTATTTATTAATTTATCTATTCTTAGAAAGTAAACTCTCTTGGTGACTTGAAATAGGAGAGGTCAGTTTTCTGATGTTTCGCATTTTTATATTATTTTGCAGGGGTACCAAAACTATCAGTTATGGAATAAATATTCCTCACAGTCTTAATTTATTTCAAGCAGCATGATTGGATGTTCATTAAATATAAATTGTTATCAAGTTTGGGGTTTTAGAGCTGAAAAGTTAGAGTGTATCCCGCTCTAGAAATTTTTACATCTTAAATGTCTGATTAGTAAAAGGCTTCTAAGGGGGGGATTTAATAGTTATATTTAGGGTAAAAGGAAGCGTTTTATTTTGTACATGTTATTATTGCAAAAGAGCTTAAATGCATATAATGATTGGCATTATTATGTGTTCCTTTTTTGGTGTTTAATTTAATAATTGACAGTGATGGATGATGTTTCACTATACCTTTACTTTAGTCAACGATGTATTTTTATCAATATTTTTCCTCTCCCTATCTTGATGTTGTATGACTTGTTTTCTTGAATATTAGATATTTTATTTGCTAGAGGCACTTAGAAAATTTGTGTTCTTTAAACAATGGACCCTTGAATAAGAAAATTAGGAAACAATTATTTTTGAAATTCATTTACACTTTATTATATAAATGGCATGATTAAATACCTAATGAGCTTCTGAACTTAATAATTGACTTTTGAGAAATGATTTTTTAAAATTACGATTTTCTAAGCGATATACGATTTCTTCTTGTCTTTTGGAGAAGTTTCTAAACTTAATGTGACTTAATGTGACCGACTTAGTGAGCGTCGGTTGATTCATGGTCTAGTAACGAACGAACGAACGACAAAGCCTATCATTTTGTGACTTGGAATGAGTCTGATTAGGTCAAGGTTCGATTTCCACGCGTTCAAAGGCCATTTATATGTCGCCATCTCTAAACAAATTAAGAGTACGTTGTATAAGATTGGTCAATGACATGGCACGGCTGTTCAGTGGTTAAAATAGCTTCCTGTGATGCTAGATATTATGGATTTGATTCCTCCCTTAGTCATTGTTCGTTTTTGATGGACAAAATATGAATGAGTACTGTGAGAAAGATGGTATTGTCAGCGATAAATCCATGGACTCTCCCTTGGAACTATGGTGGTTTGAGGTAGGTGCATGCGTGGCCTATGGATAAATAGCCTCCTCTAGTGAAAGGCCTCTATTTCAGTAACTTTGTAATCCCCTTAGTACGATATTTCTAAATTTGAAATTACGAAATTAAAGGTGCACATTCATTTTACTTCATATCTTTATGGAAATTTCTTGTAGATCTAAATATTATCTACGGAATGTCTAAGTGTAAATGCTTTTTTGTTTCATCAAGGGGTTAATATCATTGCACAAATTGTACTCTAATTCCAACAATTAAAATTTAAATAATTTTTAGTGTTCTAGAACTAAATATACACAAGAATGGGCAAAAAAATCACCCACTGTTCTCGCCAAATACGGTATTTACCTTATTATTTTTAACTCAGAATTATTTTTTAAGTTGTGTTTAACATAGAAAGATTGTTGTTTTAGTGTAATTTATTATGATTTATTCAATTTCATGTTCCTATATTTTTAACAGTTTTATGATCTTCAAAGTGTATTCTCTGAGTGTTTTCGATATAATGATTAATCATGGATATATGAGCCTTTTAATTTTCTTTAAGGGAGTTTTTTATATCGGTAAATTTATACCTTTCTAGTCTCATTCTGAATGGAAAGCGATCTCTAACACGTTGATTGCCATTATTTCAGACTGTAAGGGCGAGCAGTTATTACACAAATAAACTTTGCAACTTTCGATATCGATGGTTAAAGGAGTTTAGAATAAAGATCAGGATTATAGGGAAACATTCTTTCTCATCTATTAAAGAGGCAGAGAAATCAAAGATGTTGAAAAATTATTTTATGAAAAGCGGAATACTAGAGAAAAAATCAATGATACAGAGCATGATTACATTGTAGCAACTTTTTGAAAATATTCTCTTAGCGGATGAATGCTTACGAATATATATTTCCAGAAATGATTAAGGATTTTACGAACTTTTGAGAGAAAAGATAGTATTTATGCTTAAAATAAATATAATATTGATGAACGAGAAAAAAAAAATTGCCAAAAAAAAAATTAATGCCCTGACGTGAATGTTACTAATCTATTATAGTATTTAAAAGATTCGTTAGCATATTTTGCTAACTACTATTTAGCGAAAATAAACCTCTCTTTCGTAGCCTGTATATATTCAAAAATTCATGAGCAAAATAAGTTTTTTTTTTACCAGCCTTTCACACTTTGGCTTCTCCTACCCATAACGAAAAACAATAGACGTTAGTAACATTCATCATACTCAAACATTTTATTTTGAACTAATTTTATCACAATTAGCGTCGCCTTATAATCAGCGGTGTAACTATTACATTTCAGTGACCTCTTATTTATCTGCACAAACTTCCGCCCTCTGGAGATTCTCTTTGTTATATTTAAAACTTCCACTTGATAAAACTGCCGGCAACACGTGTACATGCTTTTCTCTCTGTTCATTGGGACAAGGTCAGAGGAGATGCAGTGGATTTTCGATGTTCGATAGAGGATTTCAATAAACTCTTTTATTTTCCTTTGAAAATATTTTATAATGAATGTGTGATATGAAACACGCACCAAAGTTAACCTGTAAAGAATTGAGAGTTCTATCGCGTCCGTTCCGGGACACGGCTGGTTCTCTCCTGATTTGGGTTAGGAAATGAATACCATCATTGAAGACACACTACTTTAACGCACATCGTGACGATCATATACAAATTAACGACTGCTTACAAAATATTTACACATTTACCGCGCACACAACACAAATAGTGATGCGACATCGATGTCGATGTTTTCAAAACATTGATGTTTTGATAAAAACATCGATGTTTTAAACATCGATTTATTGAAGCCGATGTTTTTTTAACATCGATGTTTTGTACTCGATGTTTTACGTTGTCTCGACGTTTTTTTTTTTTTTTTTTTAAGTGAAAAAGTACCGTAATTAAAAAAAATTTACCACGTAGCATAATTTTCAAACTCAGTAAATGTAAGTCTGAATTCTGAAAAGGACGAATACAAAAGGGGGAATGATTCCTTAGCAAACAGACAAATGGCAATTAACAACCAATGAACCAATCAGAGCGCTTGGAATGTTCCCGACACTCCAGAACTTTCCATGGCGTTTTGTTTTACAAATTGTATATACACGAGTGCATCCATTTAAGTTTTTGTTTTGTTCTAGTTTTATATAAGTTGACGTTAATATTATTAGTAAGATGCCTTCCAAAAGTACTGTTTGGAAATATTTTTACAAAACCTCTGACAAATTGGTAAAATGCAATATTTGCCTTAAGTCCCTCAAAACTTCTGGCAATACCACGAATTTATCTGGACATCTGAAGGCAAAACATGGAGGTATTTACAACGAGAATTTTGAGTCATCAATGTAGTCCAAAGCAACCAAATTTTTGTCATTTGTGTCTGCCCAATCAGAGAGTAAAATTAAATCACCCCCTCCCCCCACGACTAACGGAAGTAACATTAATGTTAGAGATTACTAAAACAGTTTTAAAAAATGGATGTTCTAAAACATCGATGTTTAAAAACATCGATGGTTTTTGGGCGATGTTTTATTAGCATCGATGTTTTAATATTGAATATCGATGTTTCAAAACATCGATGTTTTGTTATCGATGTCGCATCACTAAACACAAAGAGGTAGAAATCCTCCATTCCCCTCTTCTCAGAGCCACGTCTACCTACGCTCTCGCGTTCTTCACAGGCCCCCTTCGCACCACCCCGTCCCCACAACCTCTCTTGACCTCTCCATGGGTCTTCGTCGCAGGCGGGATCCTCACATCTTCCCTCCAGTTTCCACCCTGTCCATCTTATTGAAACTACACTAATAAGGTAGCTGTGCATGAGTTCTTTAAACATCTTAAAGTTCAAGTTCTAACCTTAGTCTATTAAAAGTTCAGTACTCAGTTCATGAAATATCCAGCATCAACACTATTCAATGTATGGTAATTAGTACACCATAAACTGTTCTGCACTCTGCTGATTGGTCCAAGAGCCAATAATGTAAATAAAACAGATAATACAAAGGTACATATAAGATTTTATACCAAACGTCAAGACAATGAATCATAATCTTAGAAATCCCTTTAACACAAGACAAATTCTTAATTAACAAAATCACATAATAAAGAAAATTGTAAGCACAATAATAATAATAACAATAATGCAAAGTTAAAAACAAATATATATATATATATATATATATATGGTTTTCGGGATCTTATAGATAATCTATGCTCACTTCTACCCAGACTTGGGTGTATATAATTTGAAGTGGCACTCTATTTGAATTATATACAAACACAATTTATACATGAAACAATGTTTATTGGATTCATTGCACATATAATTGGCTTTTACAGCAATAAGCATGCGTACTACTTGTACGGAATGTAAATACAGCTTTTAAGGACAATATATTTTTATACTCACGAACAGTAAGTCAAACCAGCAGTACTGCCACGTAAACTTCTGGCCCGTAAAGCACTAGCGCAGGATAACACCTTTTCAACCTTAACAACAACTCCTTTTTTCATTAATGACGCTGCGTGGTATTTATACTAAGCGCGTATGCCAAAATTAGCATATCTGAAGCAGCTTCTTTAATTCACTCAAAAGTTCGATTCTTGTGAATCGAATCTTGTGTATACCTTACACTGGCCTCCCTCGAAAAAAAAAATTAGGTAACTGAGGTCTGAACGGCTTCAGTTAACTAATTGAAGACGTGTGCTGGTCTGACTTTTTACATAATGGGTGGCAAAGCCAAAAAAACCTTCCACACGTTGTGTGGGGGAAAAACGCCACTACCATTTTACAAAACTAACCCCGAAGGGTCCAGGTGACACCATTACACAGTGGATTTGCAGAGTTGCGGATACTGGGCTGGCCAACTGCGCCCTAAAATATCTATTTTAATTAAAAGTGACAACACAATTGCACAGCATGACATTTCTTGACTGTATCTGCTCTCCCCCAATTTATAATGTACATGTGTTATGATTTGCGAAGTTAGTATGTTAGTTGTTTGTTATCTGTAGTTAGTATGTATTTTTTTTCACTACATGTCCCCTTCAAAAATTTATAAAACAGTATGCCGTTTTTTTTTTTCAGTGGCTCACCCCTTCCCCTCAAAATGTTTACACAGTATCTACAATGGGGAACTTCAAACCAATTTGGTTCGATTTTATTAAAGGGTGGGAGTTAGAATAAGAGAATTGATACAAGACTTGTTCCTCATGAATGCAGCAACTTCACTGCACCAGTTTGTCCAATCCGCTGAACCTCTCTTGATGGTCGCAGTCCTAGTAAAGGGGTTCGTTGACCGTGTGGGCATCCTTCGTGCAGCAGGTTGTTGGTCCTGAGGCGCTGGTCCGGCTTGACGATGGACAGGAGGTCTCTTGGGAGGAGGCCAACCTTGCTGGGCGGCAGAAATCTTGCGTTCCCTGTACTTATGCAAAGGAGCTTTAAAATTGTCATTCTTCCTTTTTATAACCTTGTGTACCTTATGTGTGCCACGTTCATCCTTAGATGGAGGTTTTGTAGTGCACACTTTACTTTTCTCCGTACCTTTTAGAGTATAGGCATTAGATTTTAATGCAGATTCTATTGTTTCAAATTTATACGCCGCACCAACGTGTTTAGTAACTGGCTTTATCTCGCTGCTTGTGTCATGTTTTTCAACAACCTGACTCTGTTTTTCGTATTTGTGCTTATACGACTTCTTGTTTACCGCCTTAATTACTTCAGTATTAGCAGTTTTAATGCTGGAACCTGAAGGCTCTTTTTCACGTTTTTTTATCCCCCTTAACTTTAGTTTTATCCTCTTTTGACGAAAAAGTCTCTTTGAAACTTGCGATATCAGAATCGTTATCATTTAAATTCTTTAACACTGCTTCAGTTTTAGGAAGATTAAGCTTTTCGTACTGGTGCGTTTTAATACAACCTGAGTCTATAACTTCCGAAGCATCAGCTAAACTACTTACATTATAACTCTGTGTCAACTTTTCATCCTGATTCTCAGTCTGGTTTTCATGTACTTTATTTAAAACCATATTATCAACCTGGCCTACAGCATCCTCATTCGGATGGAAACTTGAAATAATATCATCATTACCTAGCGAGTTCCTACTATCGTTTAAAGAATTTTTATTGTCGTCAACTAATAAGTATTCACTAACTTCCGTAACGCATACTTCGTCATCGACTAAATTTCCTTCATTAACAGATGTGTGAATATCATTTAAAATATCAGGTATAGCATCAATAATATCAGGTATAGCATTAATAATATCAGGTATAGCATTAATAGAAGTGTCCGATGATTTATTTTCTAAACCACTAGCATTAGTATCGGCACTATTTTCAGAAATTTGTACTGGAATTACCTCATCATTCCAGCTAGACTCACTTTCTTTATAAGCCACAAAAATACCCTGACTTTCACTATTCTCAAAATAATGATTACTGCTCGGACAAAATAATACATTTGACCACACAGTTTCAACAGGTTGAACCATATCATGTGAATCAACTTGCCAGTGCAAGTAAGGTGCTTGCATATTTTCTTTAAGTGCACTAATTTCATTATAACGCCGTGCGCTTCTATTATTTTGCCTGCGGTACTGCTTACGCTGCTGGTTTGAAACTCGCGAAAAATTTTGGCGCGGCTGTATAAAACTTCTCGTACCTGAATGACGGTGAGGGGTAGCGAAGAAATGTCTATTGTCATATTTAGCCAAAGCTTGAAGGAGGGTAACCTTGCTTGTAATTGATTATCTAAAAAATCTTGAACACTTGGCTTCAAACGTTGGATAACTATTTTTAAGATTATCGCTTCCGTCATTCCCTCTAAATATTCCTCACACTTGGAAATCTTTTCCATAGCAAAATCTAATGCAGACTGACCTTCACGTTGCCTTAGCGAATAAATTTCCGCTTCAATTTCACTTTGATTAAAGGTCTTTGGAAAAACGCTAAGAAACTGTTGCTTGAATGACGAATAGTCAAAAATCAGATTACTGCTTTGCATACACGTGTACCACTGATATGCACTACCTCTTAAAGCGGCTAGAGCAATTTTAAGTTTATCCCCCTCTGGGGTGCATTGTTGCTGAAAGTAATGCTCAATTTTCTTTAGGAATTGGCTTGAGGGGCCGCCATTGAAGGTGGCTTCGAATGGCGCAATTTGCTGAACCATAATTACCCGAGGAAAATTTCCAGCAGGATTTTGTTCTACAACACTCATTTTTTAAATAGTATATAAGTACTTGCAACAATTTTATCAATATACGTACACAGTACACAGTTTTTAATTTCAATTATGTTGTTCGTTACAAATTTAACGCTAACTACCAGGGTATATATATTTTTCGGGCGCCAGTATAGAGAATCTATGCTCACTTCTACCCAGACTTGGGTGTATATAATTTGAAGTGGCACTCTATTTGAATTATATACAAACACAATTTATACATGAAACAATGTTTATTGGATTCATTGCACATATAATTGGCTTTTACAGCAATAAGCATGCGTACTACTTGTACGGAATGTAAATACAGCTTTTAAGGACAATATATTTTTATACTCACGAACAGTAAGTCAAACCAGCAGTACTGCCACGTAAACTTCTGGCCCGTAAAGCACTAGCGCAGGATAACACCTTTTCAACCTTAACAACAACTCCTTTTTTCATTAATGACGCTGCGTGGTATTTATACTAAGCGCGTATGCCAAAATTAGCATATCTGAAGCAGCTTCTTTAATTCACTCAAAAGTTCGATTCTTGTGAATCGAATCTTGTGTATACCTTACACTGGCCTCCCTCGAAAAAAAAAATTAGGTAACTGAGGTCTGAACGGCTTCAGTTAACTAATTGAAGACGCGTGCTGGTCTGACTTTTTACATAATGGGTGGCAAAGCCAAAAAACCTTCCACACGTTGTGTGGGGGAAAAACGCCACTACCATTTTACAAAACTAACCCCGAAGGGTCCAGGTGACACCATTACACAGTGGATTTGCAGAGTTGCGGATACTGGGCTGGCCAACTGCGCCCTAAAATATCTATTTTAATTAAAAGTGACAACACAATTGCACAGCATGACATTTCTTGACTGTATCTGCTCTCCCCCAATTTATAATGTACATGTGTTATGATTTGCGAAGTTAGTATGTTAGTTGTTTGTTATCTGTAGTTAGTATGTATTTTTTTTCACTACATGTCCCCTTCAAAAATTTATAAAACAGTATGCCGTTTTTTTTTTCAGTGGCTCACCCCTTCCCCTCAAAATGTTTACACAGTATCTACAATGGGGAACTTCAAACCAATTTGGTTCGATTTTATTAAAGGGTGGGAGTTAGAATAAGAGAATTGATACAAGACTTGTTCCTCATGAATGCAGCAACTTCACTGCACCAGTTTGTCCAATCCGCTGAACCTCTCTTGATGGTCGCAGTCCTAGTAAAGGGGTTCGTTGACCGTGTGGGCATCCTTCGTGCAGCAGGTCGTTGGTCCTGAGGCGCTGGTCCGGCTTGACGATGGACAGGAGGTCTCTTGGGAGGAGGCCAACCTTGCTGGGCGGCAGAAATCTTGCGTTCCCTGTACTTATGCAAAGGAGCTTTAAAATTGTCATTCTTCCTTTTTATAACCTTGTGTACCTTATGTGTGCCACGTTCATCCTTAGATGGAGGTTTTGTAGTGCACACTTTACTTTTCTCCGTACCTTTTAGAGTATAGGCATTAGATTTTAATGCAGATTCTATTGTTTCAAATTTATACGCCGCACCAACGTGTTTAGTAACTGGCTTTATCTCGCTGCTTGTGTCATGTTTTTCAACAACCTGACTCTGTTTTTCGTATTTGTGCTTATACGACTTCTTGTTTACCGCCTTAATTACTTCAGTATTAGCAGTTTTAATGCTGGAACCTGAAGGCTCTTTTTCACGTTTTTTTATCCCCCTTAACTTTAGTTTTATCCTCTTTTGACGAAAAAGTCTCTTTGAAACTTGCGATATCAGAATCGTTATCATTTAAATTCTTTAACACTGCTTCAGTTTTAGGAAGATTAAGCTTTTCGTACTGGTGCGTTTTAATACAACCTGAGTCTATAACTTCCGAAGCATCAGCTAAACTACTTACATTATAACTCTGTGTCAACTTTTCATCCTGATTCTCAGTCTGGTTTTCATGTACTTTATTTAAAACCATATTATCAACCTGGCCTACAGCATCCTCATTCGGATGGAAACTTAAAATAATAATATCATCATTACCTAGCGAGTTCCTACTATCGTTTAAAGAATTTTTATTGTCGTCAACTAATAAGTATTCACTAACTTCCGTAACGCATACTTCGTCATCGACTAAATTTCCTTCATTAACAGATGTGTGAATATCATTTAAAATATCAGGTATAGCATCAATAATATCAGGTATAGCATTAATAATATCAGGTATAGCATTAATAGAAGTGTCCGATGATTTATTTTCTAAACCACTAGCATTAGTATCGGCACTATTTTCAGAAATTTGTACTGGAATTACCTCATCATTCCAGCTAGACTCACTTTCTTTATAAGCCACAAAAATACCCTGACTTTCACTATTCTCAAAATAATGATTACTGCTCGGACAAAATAATACATTTGACCACACAGTTTCAACAGGTTGAACCATATCATGTGAATCAACTTGCCAGTGCAAGTAAGGTGCTTGCATATTTTCTTTAAGTGCACTAATTTCATTATAATGCCGTGCGCTTCTATTATTTTGCCTGCGGTACTGCTTACGCTGCTGGTTTGAAACTCGCGAAAAATTTTGGCGCGGCTGTATAAAACTTCTCGTACCTGAATGACGGTGAGGGGTAGCGAAGAAATGTCTATTGTCATATTTAGCCAAAGCTTGAAGGAGGGTAACCTTGCTTGTAATTGATTATCTAAAAAATCTTGAACACTTGGCTTCAAACGTTGGATAACTATTTTTAAGATTATCGCTTCCGTCATTCCCTCTAAATATTCCTCACACTTGGAAATCTTTTCCATAGCAAAATCTAATGCAGACTGACCTTCACGTTGCCTTAGCGAATAAATTTCCGCTTCAATTTCACTTTGATTAAAGGTCTTTGGAAAAACGCTAAGAAACTGTTGCTTGAATGACGAATAGTCAAAAATCAGATTACTGCTTTGCATACACGTGTACCACTGATATGCACTACCTCTTAAAGCGGCTAGAGCAATTTTAAGTTTATCCCCCTCTGGGGTGCATTGTTGCTGAAAGTAATGCTCAATTTTCTTTAGGAATTGGCTTGAGGGGCCGCCATTGAAGGTGGCTTCGAATGGCGCAATTTGCTGAACCATAATTACCCGAGGAAAATTTCCAGCAGGATTTTGTTCTACAACACTCATTTTTTAAATAGTATATAAGTACTTGCAACAATTTTATCAATATACGTACACAGTACACAGTTTTTAATTTCAATTATGTTGTTCGTTACAAATTTAACGCTAACTACCAGGGTATATATATTTTTCGGGCGCCAGTATAGAGAATCTATGCTCACTTCTACCCAGACTTGGGTGTATATAATTTGAAGTGGCACTCTATTTGAATTATATACAAACACAATTTATACATGAAACAATGTTTATTGGATTCATTGCACATATAATTGGCTTTTACAGCAATAAGCATGCGTACTACTTGTACGGAATGTAAATACAGCTTTTAAGGACAATATATTTTTATACTCACGAACAGTAAGTCAAACCAGCAGTACTGCCACGTAAACTTCTGGCCCGTAAAGCACTAGCGCAGGATAACACCTTTTCAACCTTAACAACAACTCCTTTTTTCATTAATGACGCTGCGTGGTATTTATACTAAGCGCGTATGCCAAAATTAGCATATCTGAAGCAGCTTCTTTAATTCACTCAAAAGTTCGATTCTTGTGAATCGAATCTTGTGTATACCTTACACTCTTCATACTTCGGATGGTTGATATTTTCTCGGAACCAGGGCCTGACCCAACAACGTGTCCTAAGTACCTGACCTTTGGCATCGCAAAAGAGCACTTCTTTAATTTAGCTGAGAAATTTAATGTTTTCAGTGTCTCAAAGATGGCTCTAATATACTTAAGATGGTCTTCCCAGCTCGAGAAGAAAATTATGATGCCATTCAGAAAACTTTCCGCATAATCACTATGCGACCGTAATACTTGGTTCAGAGTTTTCTGGAAAGAGGTAGGTGCTCCAGACAGACCAAATGGCATCACCTTCCACTGATATTGACCTTTCGGAGACACAAAGTTTGTCAATTCTCGACTGCTCTTCTCAAGCAGCATTTCCCAATAACCTTTCAAGAGACAAAGGGTGGTCAAATACTTAGCACTTCCAGCTTAAAATTTAAAGTTTTCCGAGTTTTGCAATGGGAACAGTTATAGTTTCATCACAGAGTTTATATCTCTGTAATCTACCCACAATCGGATTGTTACATCTTTCTTGGCGACACATACAAATGGGTAAGCGATTTCCGCCGAAGAGGGTTCTATAAAATATTTTCCTAACAACTCCTCTATTTGCTTTTCTACTCAAAGTTACAGGCACTTTATAAATATGTGGTTGTTTTCGTTCAACCTCGGGTTTCAAATGAATGACATGGGAACCTACTTTAGATCGTTTCAGTTCACCATCAAAAATCGTCCTGTATTCTTTAACAAGATGCAATAGATCTGTATATTGTATTGATGGTAACGCTTTTGAATTGATATTCTTCTTCAGTTCTTGATCACTGATCGTCCGTTGTTCCACCGGAACGTGTTGTATTTCTCCGAATTCTTCATCCATTTCATAAATGACACCCACAACTCTGATTGATTGGATATATTTCCGTAAGTTGTTTTGATGCAGGTGTAGAACACGTCGGTTGGGTAGTTTTACAGCATACGAATGTGATGATTTTCTTGCTATTATTTCTCCGGGTCCTTTCCTTTTAGAACAAAGCTAATTGGTAGAATCCGAGATCAACACCCCCACTCATCTCTTATAGAAAATTCAGCGTCATTCGATAATAATTTATGATAATGACAATAGTTTTGCTGTTGATATTCAACGATCTCCTCAGTATACTCTATAGCATCTTCCAAACGGTTACGTAGTTTCTGAAGATACTCGGCTACCGATTATCCAATTCCTTGTGGTAGTGCCACTTCATCTTCCCAACTGGACTTAAATATCACTAAAGATCCTACAGGTGGCCGTCCATATACTAGCAAAAATGGCGCAACTCCTGTTGTAGCGTTTGGCACTTCTCGGTACGCCCATAATAAAAATAGAAGTTGGTTATTCCAGCCTCTACCTGTGGAATTAATAGCATGGTGAAGCACAGACTTCATTGTTCCCACCAATCTTTGAACTAGTCTATTTGATTGTGGGTAACCGGGAGTGGAAAATTTAGGAGTACATCCTAATCGTTTCAAAAATTCTTGCGTCAATGCTGCCGCAAAGTCCATTCCACTGTTCATTGAAATTTGCCAAGGCATTCCAGTTCTGACGAAGATTTCAATAAATACTTCACAGGTTGCTTTCGTAGTCAACGATTTTATGTGTATCGCTTCCGGCCAACAAATAGTTGGCTTTTTCGCGGCTCTACATAGTCGATCCTCTAGGTTATTTGCAGGTTTTGCGTTCGTGGATTTTATCATTCTTAAGTTTACCATTGATGACAAAATAGGAATAATACAATTAATGCGCTGCCAGAACAGTACACCACAAGTGTTTGAGTTTCGTCAGAATTGGTACATAGCCATGATACGAAATGTACTATTTCGAAGCTGAAATAGATTACCCTTTCTTCATACAAGCATAAAGCGAGTGGTAGTTTTCATATTAAAAAAAAGTTGGTACCTATCAAGAAGGCAGGCAAACACACGTACATTTAAAGAGGTAAAGAGAGAGATAAGAGAAACACATCGTACAAGGTGCAATATACAACATCTGTAGTGTAACTCCGATTTTTCCTTTTGCTCAAACGACCTTGACAATTACCGAACTTGCTTCAATTTTCAATTACCTACTTGCAGACCTACTTGACTGAACCTACTTGACAGTGGGGCATGAGGATAAGGTCAGGGGTACAAAATTTGGAGAACATAAGTCCCAACATGTAAATGCCTAGAGCAGTGATTCTCAAAATTATTTTCGTCACAGTACACTTTTAATAATTTAAAAAATTTGGCGGCACACTAATAAGATAAATTTAAAAGAATTTTACTTGGATAATTGATTGATGTACCTATAATATATTTTGTAAAAATTTACGAAATAGCTTTCCTTGAAAGATAAAATGAAATTGCTTTATAAAGTAAACAAAAAGTATATTTAACTACAAATTACATTTAATGCGAAATTTGAGCCTTTTTTTTATAACTTCATTATTTATATTTGGGCGTAAAAACGATAATTCTACTCTCATTTCGTGATTCGGATTTAAAAGTCTGGATGTTTTTTTTTTTTCATTTTTAAGTTGGTCAAAGCCGAAAATCCGAATTTGCCCAAATAAGATGCGGAAAATTGTAATAACACACTTAAAGCCTTTCATGATATTGTCGGATAATCGTATCCAAGATTAATCCAGAACGAATTATCTGATTCTTCTGAATATTTTGAAATTAAATCTCGGTAATTACACACCGAAATTAGTTCTCCCACTTCTTTCAAAGTTAATGCACCCACCGGCGTGTCGTTTATCACAAATGGATTTCGAATCCAATCAATTTTTATTTTAATTTGGAAAGTAATGAACAAATCTTTGCTCTAGTACTGTGAAATGATGCATAACTAATTTATGAATCATTTTATAACAGTCTTTTGGAACTGATTCAAACTTTTCTAAACTACTATTTTGTGCTTTATTCTTCCATATAGTAATTTTTTTGATATCCCAACAATATCGGTTGAGTTCAAAATATTTTCTTTCGGTCCTTGCATACTTGTATTTATGATATTAAAAATAATAAAAATGTCAGAGAAGTAAGCTAGCTTAGCACACCATATTTTATCAACCAACAAATCAACAAAATCATTATTATCTTGTTCAAAAAAATATCTTTATCTCTCATTTTAATTCAAGCACGCGAGATAAAACTTTCCCTCTGGGCAGCCACCTAACTTCCTTGTGCAGTAACAACGATTCGTATTTAGACTCCATAGCCTGATATAATTGACTAAATAGGCGCCTTTTTAAGGGTCTTGATTTTGTAGAGTTAATCATTTTAACACATTGTTCCAGCACTATTTTCAATTCTGGTGGTAATTGTTTTGTAGTGAGTGTTTCCCGATGCACTAAACAATGGGTAGCTAATATATTTGCATTATGTTCCCTTACATGTGCTACAAATCCTTTAATAGATCCAGTCATAGCCGGATCACCGTCTGTGCAAATACCAATGCACAAGTTCCACGAAATTTAAATTTCTTGTAAAGACAAATTAATTCCATCGAAAATATATTCTCCTGTTGTGAAATTAGATAATTCCCGACAACATAAAAATTGGTTAATTATATAATTTTCGTGAATGAATGCAATTAAGTGTGCATTATCCCGTAATATCAGTTTCGTCGATTTGTAGAGCAAAATTTGAATTTGCAAGAGTTTTAGTAATATTTTCTTCAATATTTCGGGACAAGTCTACTACAATTATACGATGAATTATGTCATTTGAAAGTGGTATTTTACAAATATCAATTTCTGCTGATTCCCCGATCATTCTTTTTACAATTTAACGACAGGCCGGTAATAAAATTTCTTCAGTCAAATCATGAGGTTTTAATTTAAGAGCAATTAATTTAGCCACTTCATAAGAAGATATCTGAGCTTTTTCAGACACACTGATTGAACTACTTGTCTGACGTCGCTTATGTATAGGTATTCCGAATGGCGGCACACTTCAACAATTTCGCGGCACACTAAAATGCACACTAAACACAACGCGGCACACTAAAACACAACAATTTCGCGGCACAGTGGTTGAGAATTGCTGACCTAGAGTGAAATATCCATCACGGTTTGGCAGTGGAGTATCGATATCATTTGTTAGTCCCATTGTCACTTATAGAGTAACTGCGGAGGCGTATGTAGGGATTTGGGGACCTACCCTTTTGCCCATTCATCATTTCCTGAAGACGTTTTCTAGAATGACAGTGCTGAGTTTATGGAGAAAGTCCACGTGGGATGGGATTTACGTTGCATGAAGATGAATGAGTTAAACAGCTTTACTGGACTCTCGATAGTTTTTACATCATCGAGCCTCTGCAGTCAGAATTCAGATCTGGGAATCTGAGATTTAAAGGAATTTAAGTACTTTTTACATCAGATCAATGGAATATTAAAGGCCTAATATTCCATTGACCACTTTTCGGGAGTTTTATAACTATATTCCTATGGGAATTCAAACTGCATTACATACCCCCCCCCCAAAAAAAAAAGTACGATATCACATAGATTGATAATTTTCGTGATATGCAGGATATTTCCATTATTTTGTCTTCCTCCAGTGGAACAACGTCTTACGGTAAAAAATCAACCATGAAAAACATTATAAACACAAGACACAAGAAAAAAATTATGAATGGAAAAGGTACCCAATAACAGTGAAGGAAATAGGCCTAATTATTACCGCAAGCTTTCTTGAGACAATCCGACGCTTCTGTTGAATTAAAAACAACAATAATTTAGTAAAAATATGTATTGCGATTAGTTTAAATTTATTTACTATTGACATCGCTCTTATATGTTATTCAACCACGTAAGTTTCCTATAAGACTGTTAACTCGTTAAAACAATCTAAAATGGTACTCTGAATAGTAGGAAGTGGGAGGAGGAACTCTACGCATTTTAATATTTTTCATATCTTTCAAGTAGTTCTTTAAGATTTAAAATATTTAAACAAAAGAGTAGAAGAATCAAGTTCAGATAATTCTCTCTAAAAATCTTAAGGGCAGAAATCTATCATATTCTTGACATGATTTGGATACAACTTACATGGTCCTGAATTTCCTCCTCAGACGCCGCACAGTGGAGTATTTGTAGCAAAAACCTGGCCAAAATTATTTTTCATGTGTATTAAAGTTAAAACCATTGCTTTTGACTTTTGACTTACTTTGTAATAGTAAATACTCCTTTTTAAAAAAAATTAATTAAAAAAATTAAAATTAAATTTTTAAAAAATTATCTCTATAAATTAATCTTTATGATTATATATATATATATATATATATATATATATATATATATATATATAGTATATATTTTACATTTAATATTTACCAAAGTATACCAAAGTCACTACAGGGATGTTAGTTTTCTAGTGATTTCAGAAGATTAATTTTTCAATCTGATGCTCGTGAACTCTGATCTTCGTCATCTTCTTCAAATTCATCTTCTTCATCACTCTCTTCTTGGATTTTTTGAGAAGGACCACCATCAGACCCCTCTGGAAGAAGTTGTAGGATCTGACTACTATAAGGCTTCCTCTTTTTCCTTGGCCTTTGTCTAGTTTGTGATTTGCCTTTGTCTCTTGTTGGAGTTTGTGATTTTTTTTTCATCAAGTCAGCCACATCAGGATTTCCAGTAGTTCTGTGACTCATAGTTGCAGAAAATGTCAGCTCTTCAGGGGTTGTTAATTGTCGCAGTTTCTTGGTTTTCCTGCGTTTACTCCTTTCACTTGACTCAATGAAATCTTTTTGAGGGCGGCCTGGGGGTGGCAATAGAAATTATAGGTACCTTGACGTTATTTGACAACCAATCACCATTCTTCTCCGGGAACCACTCCTCTTTGTAATTTGCTGAAGTCTACTTATTCTTAAAATCAGTTTTAAAATACCTGAGGGAACGAGTGAGTAAACTTCTTTTAGCATCTAGGCACCTCCTTGTATCCGCCACTCGGTTTCCCATAAACTGAAGCTTTTCATCAATTGATTTTTCGGTAGATTCCTTAACCAATTCGTACAAAGCTAGTCTAATAAATTCCCTTTCCATCTTCAGAAATTGAAAAACGTGAAACCTGTAATGTGCCAGTAAAAATATAGTTTTTATCTCTACAATTTGGCTAACAAAAAAGGGTATTTAAGAATCACTAAAACCACTATCAGTATTGAAGGAGTCAAATTTTAAGTTGTGATATAACAAAATATTTTAATTTATTTACTGATTGTGCACTTTATCCTACAATAGTATAAACTGTTTTAAGGAATATTTTTTTATTCTTGACTAATAGTAATAAATTTATTAAATGAAATATGATGTAATGCATTATTATTATTATATAAAAAAAGTTTTATACTGTCTTAGATGTTTTTTGTCTGGTTAAGTTCTACACTGTATTTACTCTTATTTCTTAAAATTTGTTTTTTTTTTTTGTCTGAAAGACTTAAGAACAAATGAAGTTTTATATGTTAAAAAGATTTATACAGATTACATCTGTAGTTGTAAGTCGTTTTCAAATCATCCCCGTCAAGAAATTTTCATGAAAATAAAAAGGGTTCTTTATAAAAAAATTTTCTATAAAAAAATGGCAGCTGTTTGCGGAACATTTTTTCTTTGAAATAGACTCTCAATACTGTAACCATTACGATTATAATTCAATTTAGGTCCGACAAGCCCCGACACACCTTCGTAAAGCATTTAAGAAATCTAAATTACAGTTAAAAAACTTAAAAATAACATTTTTCAATCTTTCAATTTTTTTAATATATTAATAATAAAGCTAAGTAAATTATTATATATTTTAAAACAAAGCTGTTACCCTTTTTTAACACGTAAACCTGATTCAATTTCAAAACATTAATTCTTAACGCCACAAAAAATATAGATTTAAATTAACAACAAAGATGAAACGTAATCAAATTACATGTCCACTCGCAAAGAAACCCGTTCTTCAACTGAGGCTAGGAGCTGCTGGATGTTACTTATGGTCCTGGAAATGATGTGATTAACGCACCAGTTAGTCAGAAATGATAAAATCCACTTTTTACAATTGTTGAGCAATTTTTAATTCCTACACTTTTGGCCAGGTTTTTGCCTCTAATACTCCACTGTGAGCCGTGTAAAAAAACCCTCTGTTTGGGCTTTCATAATGAACAAACAGAGCCCGAAGATTAACGCAATTTTTACCAATCAATAGAGGACTGAAGGATTTACTCAAGGAGGATTTACTGGAGGATTTACTCAAAAGGTCTGACGCATTGTTTTGTGGTCGAAGGACACGCTGATTTAAAACAACTGCACCAGCTTACCACGTTACTTGGTTAGAAAGTAGCATGACAGAGTCAAACTCGTTACAAAAAACAGACTATCCCCCCCCCCCCAATACTACTTACTATGTTCACAGTAGAACCGTGACGACATCACAGCACTTGTGCAATATAGCGAAGACAAATACAAGAAAAGTAATAATCAGGTAGAAAAGATCGTTTCAGGACCTATTGTTTATGGACCGAAAGTAAGATGACCGAGTATAATCGATTATACATTAATTCTTTATATGACACTTTTTCTTCCTTTTGTACTTCATTACTGAATAGATATTGCAGTGCTACCAAGGTATAATGTTAATTTTCTTTCAGTCTCAGTTAAACATACTGTTCATAGTTGTGAATTAAGTTTTATGGCGCAAGGTCCACCCAGGGATAAGCTACGCCATATATACTATTCATAGGGAAGGAAATAAAATAAAAATATTGTGAATATAATTTTAAAATTATATATTTAAGCGTGCATTAACGGAGCAAACATATTGCTAAACATAGCTTGTAAATGACAATAAACTTTGGTCCATATTTATTTATTAGTATGTGTATGGCGCTATGTATTAAAAAAAGAAATGAAGAGATTCTTTTAATTCACATTTAGTATATTATTTGACATCAGTTATTTTTTTTTGGTTGTTGTTGTTACGAAACTCATTATATTGCTATGATTACTAAAAACTATTTACATTATATCTATTATAGAAGCCTTTTCAGTTGGGCAAAATATTGCAACCAGGGCTAAAACTGGAAATTCTTTGCCAACTCCTGATTGGGACTCAACCATCCAGAGCTTGTATGATGAAGTTAAGGACTTCTATCCACAATACATCAGCCCGTTCAGAGCTCCAAAATATCCTATGACGGGACACTACTCGCAGGTACGTTTTAACGGTTTTGGTCAATTTCATACCTATATCGCATTTTGTGTGAGGGGGCAAGTCCTGTCGTTAAATTAATTTAAATTCTTTAATTCTCAATGTATTTTAAATGATAAGGAGTTACCAAAGTAATGGAAACACCGATTACAAAAGAGGCGTACTCTGCGTAAATCTGGACGACGTCCTCGGCATGTAGAGGTATATAATATGGAGAAATACAAGTATCAGCTATTACGCAATAATAGTACAGCCTATAATAAACTGGTCAACTGGATTTCCCTGCCCAGTCTATTAGATAGCATGCCGAACTACGGCTAAATCGAGTCAAACAATTTCTTTAGAATAACAGGGTCGAAACGTAGTATAGAGTTTAGAACCCTTTATTTCCATATAAGTATGCACAAGATATATACAACCATCAAAGGTATTGCACCTTCAGTGCATTCATGGCCTCCAGTCAAATCAACAATCACTTAGTACGCGGCTCTACGGCCCCCAAAGATCAGCCGGTACGAGACAAGTCGACCTCCGTCAACGCCGAGCCCGGTCTCTCTCCTGTCCCTCTCTGGCGACCTCTCTTCCTGTCTAGCTCAGCCGAGAGTCCAGTCCAAACCGGTTCTCCTTCGACCGCATATCTCGGAACAAAGCCCTATGGCCAAAATCCTGTGCAATCTAGTCCTCCGGGCTCCTTGTTGTTCGTCGAATGCCTGGGAAGCATCCTGGCATCCTCGAGTTTATTGTTCGTAGACAGCGGCACGCCTCTTGATCGATTGACTTCATCGTACGCGCGTCAAGTCGTCTCTGGCATTCAAAACTTCGTCGACTTCAAATGCTGGGTGTGAGCACTGGATCCTCCTTTGGAAAATACTCATTCACCACTGTAAAGAAGCTTCAAACTGGAAACATAGATCGTTATTCACAGTCTTTCGGCAAACAACACCCAAAACTGCTTCCTTCCAAAAGCTGACCTCTATACTATATTTCACATATAATACCGGGGGCTAGGTAGAAAGTCCGCCGACATCATGAGCCAAAGTGTCAGATGGAGTCACAAACATAAATTATAGAGTTCAAATGACTGGTAGTGTTTCATCAGATCGGATGAATTCAACTTCCCAATGCCTCCTATCACTGGTTGAGTAAACTTTAGGCTAACACATTCCGAAATATACCGTACCGACTGCCTGACGCTCACTGACAAGCATGGCAGTGGCTTTCTGTTGCTGTGGCTTCTATTCCCAAATCCTCAACTGTTTTTCAGTGTCCTGTGACATCGGAGCTCTAAGAAACCACTCTGTCGAACCACTTGCATCATATGGTGCAAGCGTTATTCCTCCCTGATGACCATCCATGTGTCCAAGACGAAAACATATCCGTGCATTGAGCGAGACGTGTCAACACGTGGTTTCAAGAGTATGAGGATGAGTACAGCATCAATCCTAGCCACATCTATCGCCTAATCTTAAAGTTATTGAACGTCTGTGAGAACATTTCGAGAGAAAGGTTCCCTTCCAATATCACTGAAACAGTTAGGGGGGCATGTGCTGCAGGAAAAATGGTACCAAATTCCATTATCATATGTTCAGGTCTTATGCATGCCCTCCCACGTCGAATTCGTGCTGTTCTACACGCTAAAGGTGGGTCTATAGTTATTTAATTAAAAGTTCTGTGGAAACGGTCAGCGCTTCCATTATCTTGATAACCCCTTGTATATTCATTTTGTGAAATTCAATTACCAAACAATTTATATTTCAATTTGTGAATAAAACCTAAAATTTACTATTACTTACTATTATGTGTAAAGAAACAATAACAAATTATATCATTTTCTGTTCAGAAATTAACAAATGTTTAAATTAAGATAAGTAGATTCAGCTGAATTCAAATATTTTCCCGTCTTGCAAAATCCTCAGTATAAACTAACTCAGGCCTATTCTAAACTCAAGGATATATGAAATTCTAGGTAATATTCTATTGTCTTGCAAGAAGCTACCAAGAAGTATATTTTCGTATAAAAATAACTCTTGATTTATTTTTCTTTGGTTTCTTCCTTAGTTGTATGCATTACTGAATAAAACAGTGTAGGATTTAAGTTCTTCACATCACAGAAATCCGGCCCAGTAAGACGGGAGAAGGGGGGAAGAGCGGCTTTGGGGGGGGGGGCTTTGAGTGCCCAGGTTTGCCCTGATACGGAAACCTGGTATAAAACCTTCGAGGTCAGTAAGAATTTTTTCTCCTGGTCTTGGACACGATGGTAGAAACAATATGAACGAAATAGGAGACACGAAGTTTGAGACAATTAACGATTTGAATGAAAGACTATACAATTATGAGAATCATTTCTCGTTAACGGGTGAAAATTATCGCAAATTCGAGAATCAGGTATGTACGACAAGATTTCAACTAGGAATTGAAAATTTTTGGCCGTTGAAAAGAGCAGTTGATTAAGTTTTCTCTTACTTTTTGTTTTCGGTTGAATTTCACTTTATTATAGAGACTAGACGTAAGTTCGGTCTCGGTTTTCAAGGTCTGAGCCCGCCTAGCCTCAAAATCCCTAAACCGTGTCCTCCCAATCTCAAGTAATTTTGAGTTTCAGTGAGTCCGGAACTTATCTCTGATAGTTTGCGCATTTAAGGGGACAAGGGACCTTCAAACTCGAATTTTTTTTTATTTTAAATTTTTTACTCTATATACAGAATGAAAATAATTAAATATTCTTTTTTACTAAAATTACGACCTTAGAATTCAAAACAAGAATTTTTTGGCAGAATAATGCCCGTTCAAAGAAAAAAATTTTTTAAAAAATTCAAAATTCTAGCAATTTCTCAAAATGCTCCATGCGCATCCCATATCATTTTAAAAACCTTCAATTTTTTAATTTACTATATATATATATATATATATATATATATATACTAGCTGAAAACCCGTACTTCTCTACGGAGTGCATTCAAATTAAATACAACGGTCAATGTATGTAATTAATGCCAAAAATATGTATATAAATATATATATATATATATATATATATATATATATATATATATATATATATATATATATATATATATATATATATATATATATATATATATATAATAAATACAAAAATAATTGTATGCAACTGATGTAAAAAAAACGAAAATATGTATTTATAAAAAAATCGTAACGGATATTATTATAGACAAAATAATGTAGAAGAAGATATTCAAATTAAATCTAATAGAACATACTAAAGAATATAGCACAGTTTGAGGAACATTTCTTTTACTGTATGTTAATATTATTATGGATAATGTCCAATCGCAAATATCCATGCCGCAATAATCCATGCCGCATTAGCAAAAAAATTTTTTTTGTCTAATTCGTTATTATGCACGTGACGCAAAATTAAAAGAAAAGAAACCACGTGATCAGCATTTAATAAATTAAATTCTAAAAATTAATCTTTAAAAATTCACCAAAAATCAGAAAATGGAGGTAAAGATTCGAAAAATATTTCATTTCAAAGGAATTTTTATGATCTTTTCGCGATATAAATTTTATAGCCCTCGGATTTTATTACCCTCGGAAGTAGGGGCAATTACCCCTCCCCAAAAAGCCCGGCATATTTTTTTTCCATAGCCTAAAATTATATAATCGTAGACCTACTACTAAATGAGTTTAAATTTAAATTGAGACGATGTTTATTTCTTATTATATATATATACTAGCTATTTACCCGGCGTTGACAGGGTATTTATTAATCCCAATTTTTTATTACACAGGAAAAGGAATGGATTCTACCTATAGTGTAAAATCTAAGTAATTTAATTTACAGGTATTTAAAAGTAAGTACAGTACACAAATGATAAAGTAAAATTACAAATTCACTCTATTATTAATTTAACTTAAAGCTTGATTATAAACAACATTTTTAGCTTCCTATATTCCTCTCAGTGACTCAGAAAACTAATCTCGGTCGACACTAATCTCGGTCAGTTTGGACTTATTTTTATCCCTTTCCTCCCCCCACCCCACCAATGATGATGGGAGGCTGTACTTGCACTTAAGCGGCATCGGGAGGGCCCTATTCATCTCAGCGACACAAAAACTATGGATTCGACCCTACTCTCGGTAATTTTGGAAATTTTATTTCTACCCCTTCTCCCCCCCCCCCAATGGTGTTGGGAGGCTGAACTTGCATTAAAACGGTATCGGGAGTATCCCTATTCGTCGCAGCGAACCTGACAACTATGGGTTCGACACTATTCTCGCTCCTTTTCGACAATTTATATTCACACTTTCTTACCCCCACCTCACCCAACAATGCTGACGGGAGGCTGCACTCTCAATTAAATGGCATCGGAAGTGTCCCTATTCATCTCAGCGACATCGAAAATTATGGATTCGACACTACTCTCGGTCATTATGGACATTTTATATTCCCCCTTCTCCCCTCCCCCATGCTGATGGGGCCTGAACTTGCACTTAAACGGCATCGGAACTTACAATATTCGTGTCAGCGACCCCGAAAACTATGGTTTCGACACTACTCTCGATATATTGGACATTTTATATTCACCCTTTCTTTGCTCCCCGCCCCCCAATGCTGATGGGGGGAGCTGAACTTGCGCTTAACCGGCATCGGAAATGTCACTATTCGTCTTAGCGACCCTGAAAACTATGGTTTTGACACTACTCTCGTTATTTTGGACATTTTATATTCATTCCTTCTTCCCCCTACCCCCTCCCCCAAGGCTGATGGGGGGGGCTGAACTTGCACATAGCCGGCATCGGGAGTGTCACCATTAATCTCAGCGACCCCCAAAACTATGGATTCGACACTAATATCAGTCGTTTTCGATTATTTTTACATGTGCTCCCAACCCCCCTGCCCCCCTATGGGTGCTAGGGGTGTCGTTACCCCCCCCCCACCCAGTGTTTCTTTCCTTATTGTAAGTGATATGTGTACCAAGTTTGGCTGAAATTGTTCCAGGCGTTCTAGAGTGATGCTGGAACATACACACACACATAGACACATACATCCATTTTTATTTAATAATAACCTCTCACTGTGTAAATGTGGTGTGCCTGATTATTTTTTTGCACTAGCGGTACTTAAAACCCATATGTCGTGGCACAGGGGTAAATTATTTTAATATCTTGTGTCCAATCACAAAAAGTGTGGTACTAAATTGGTACCACAAAAAAATTCGATTTTCTGACCATTTTCAAGTTGTTCTGTCCACTTAAACAGCATCGGGAGTGTTTCTCCTGATGTTGTTTAAGTGGACAGAACAGCTAGCTGTTTGCCCGGCGTTGCCCGAGTATTTATTAATCTCAATTTTTTTATTACACAGGAAAAGGAATGGATTCTACCTGTAATGTAAAATCTAAGTAATTTAATTTACACGTATTTAAAGCGATAAGCGGAGGGGGTCTAGGTGTCAAAGAGATTACACGTATTTAAAATTAAGTACAGTATACAAATGATAAAGTAAAATTACAAATTTACTCTATTATTAATTTAAGTCAAAACTTGGGTAGTTACTCCGAAAACTATGGATTCGACATTACTCTCGGTCATATTGGACATTTTATTTTTGACCCCTTCTCCCCCCCCCTATGCTGATGGTGGCCAAACTTGCATTTCAACGGCATCGGAAGTATCCCTATTCGTAGCAGTGACCCCGAAAACTATGGGTTCGACACTAATCTCGGGCATTTTTATATTCAACCCATCTTCTCCCCCCCTTCCCCCCAATGCTGATGGGGGGCTAAACTTGCCCTTAAACGGCATCGGAAATGTCACTATTCGTCTCAGCGACCCAGAAAGCTATGGTTTCGACACTACTCTCGGTATTTTGGGCATTTTATATGCACCCCTTCTTCCTCCTCCCCCTCCCCCCCCCCCCCAATGCTGATGGGGGACTGAACTTGCACTCAAGCGTCATCGGAAGTAACACTATTAATCTCAGCAACCCCAAAAACTATGGATTCGACACTACTCTCGGTCATCTTGGACATTTTGTAATTACCCTTTCTTTCCCCCTCGCCTCCCCCCAATGTTAATGGGGGGGCTGAACTTGCACTTAAACGGCATCGGAAATGTCACTATTCGTCTCAGCGACCCCGAAAACTATGGCTTCGATACTACTCTCGGTATTTTGGCCATTTTATATTCACTCCTTCTTCCCCTCCCCCTCCCCCCCTATGATGATGGGGGCTGAACTTGCACTCAAACGGCATCGGAAGTGTCACTATTAATCTCAGCGACCCCGAAAACTACGGATTCGACACTAATATCAGAAGTTTTCGATTATTTTTACATGTGCTCCCTGCTCCCCTGCCCCCCTATGGGTGCTAGGGGTGTCTTACCCCCCCCCCCCCCAATGTTTCTTTCCTTATTGTAAGTGATATGTGTACCAAGTTTGGTTGAAATTGCTCCAGGCGCTCCAGAGTGATGCTGGACCATACACACATACATCCATTTATATATATATACTAGCATTATTGCCCGGCGATGCCCCGGTAGATATATAGATATAAAATTTTTGATGCATTCCATCAAAAAAATACTGGGCTGCACCCCCCGCTCTTCATGTTCATCTGTCTAGACAGATTGCTCTTAGCGCGTTTCTACTGAAATGATATACAAACAATAAGAAAGAAAGAAACTTTGAGCCTGCGGACCTTCGTCTGATTATATGTCTGATTGAGAATTAATTATTGAGAATTATTATTGAGAATTAATAACACAGTGTTGCGTGATTCGCACGTTTGGATTGAATAAGTTTACTGTTTAATTATATTTGTTAGATACCGTTTAATTAGATTTAATTAAATTTGTTTGATCCACTGTTTAATTAGAAATAAGTTTGATAATTTACATTTGCCTTTATTATTCATTTTTCCCTTAAAAGGTCAGTTTGGTCCACATCACCCAAGAGACGCACTTTTTTCCGCATCACCCAAGAGGTAAAGTGCAAAATGCATTATCCCCTTTATTTATTCAAAGTAGGACGGGATTCCACATGAAGCTTATTTTCCTTACTTTCGTGATTCGGTTTTTTATTGTCGACAGGCCAAAAACGGTATCGGTTTTTAATTTTCCCAAGGCCAAAACCGGTTGAAAAAGCGAATTGTGATTCGGTTTTTAATTTTCCTAAGGCCAAAAACCGTAGAAAAGGCAAATTGTAAATCGATTCAAGCGATGAGAAAAACTGCAAATTACAAAGGACACAAAGCAGAGCCGGGATAGTTGTGTTAAAACATACTAATTTGAACTGCATTCTTAAAAAACTCCCATCTCAGTTAGTCTAGTGGTTAAATTTTATCTTTTACCGTATTTTAATACTTCTTTTGTCAATTTATTTCGTTGTTATGCACGTAACGCAAAATTAAAGTATCACAAAAAGAAAAGAAACCACGTGATCAGCATTTCATAAATTAAATTCTAAAAATTAATCTTTAAAAATTCACCAAAAATCAGAAAAGGGAGGTAAAGATTCGAAAAAGATTTCGTTTTAAAGGAATTTTTATGATCTTTCTCGTGATGTAAATTTTATAACCCTCGGATTATCATTTTAAATGCAAACTTAAAAAAATTAGAAAAACAGCTTAAAAATTTAATTTTTAAAAATTGAAGAATTTTTCAAAAATCTTTCTCAGTTCATCCCTCCACTATAGACTCCACTATAGAAGAATCGCCATGCAAAATTTCAGCTCTTTATGTCCAACGGTTTGGACTGTGCGTTATCTGTCAGTCAGTCAGTCAGTTAGGCAAGGCCAAAGTTTATTACCATGAAGCTCTACCTCCCCCCCCCCACGCACCCCTCTTTCCCAGCGAAGGGGAAGAGGGTTTGGTAATAACCGCGCGGGGGATAGGTTCGGATTTCACTGATAACATGTTGTGGGGAACGGACTGTATCCACAGGGGGTACTCGCACCTCTAAGGGGCACAAAAAATCATTAAAAAATTAATTTAAAAAAACTAATTGAGCCTCAAACTTCGTTTTTTTCTGATTTAAGTTTCTCAGGTCCTAAACATTAACTGTGCCGAATTTGGTCCCGGTGGGTGAAACAGTCTATGATTCTATAGCGGACAAACAAACAAACAAGCTCTTTATATATATATATATATATATATAACCCTAAGAGCCGACGTTGCCCCCCCCCCTAAAATAAAAAAAACAACTCTGGACTGGAGCCGCCCCTGCGCGACACAACACTAAAGTCTGCAAATTTGATCTGCGAAGGGATGAGGGAGGATTAACCAAAATAAATATCGCTAATAGAGTGGTTAATCAAAATATTTATCGCTAATAGTGTGATTAATCAAAATAGCAATGAAATCAAAGCAAAATAGATCAGAGTAGATATCGCTTATGAAAGAGTGTTTGCTCCTCTCTCATTGGTCGCAGAATTTTTTTTTTTTATTACCTGGAGCAGTATTGCTTCTGAAACAATACCGTAGTGTTGTGCGGATTTTTGTGGTCTAATAAGGACTTAATAAAGACCTGTGGCAAGGGACGCCCCTCAAATTCTCTCTCTTTATGAAAATACTGTCTTTTCTAGTTTCAAAATGGTTGATCCTGTTCTATTTATACACAAAGCGTGATAAAGAAGTGTATTTTGTAAAGTAATTAAAATGGTTGAATTGTTTTGTCACTATAACTGAGGTAAATTTAACATGAATTTTTCATCAGAACTTCTGATAATTTTTTTTAGAAAATATGTCTTCCTAGTAGTTTTTTAATTTCAAAAGCTAAATGGTTGCACCGCATGTTCCTGAACACATCTTTCCCATTTGTTCTGCATTTCTCCACATTTGCCAGAGAAAAAGCTTTAAAATATAAATTTATTCTAACTTATGTTGATTTAATTAATTTAATTTTTTAATTTCATTTAATTTTATTATTGTTATTTTATTTTATTTTTTATTTATTTATTTAAATTTTTTTTGAGAGGGTTATAGGTGTCTTTTTGCTGATGATCTTATGTTCCTGTCTGGAATGCTTTACCCCTCTTTCAGAAAGCCTCTAACATACTTTTTCTAGGAAGCGCGGTCGAGGATATTTTTCTTGACTTTGGGTTAAATCCAGTTTTTCTGTATCTACATATTAGTAATGGTAACAACATAGATATAAAAACGGACGCAACGCAGAAATTTGAATATGTGTGAACGATGGCAATTTCTCAGCTTGCAGCAAAAGAAAAAAATTGCATCACTAAATACATAAAAGTACTACAGAAATTGTTTTGAACAAAGATGTGTTTGTGAGCACGGCATTTTTCATATATATATTTTTTTTGCCGCTCTACTTTTCCGTCATTTTAATAAATTATGTCTGTGAGGTAATTCATCCTATCAACAACAGATGGCGCCACAAGAGATAAGAATCTATTGTAACTAATTTCTGTTTTTTATTTCCTGGTCCTGTGAATATATCGAGATCGCGATTGTCAATCGTTTTTTCTCTTACGTAACAAAATGCCTGCTATCAATAAAAATGCTGTTATTTCGAATTTATTTCTTGCAACAGTAAATTAGTTTATCAATAAGGAGATTAAAAAGTAGTAAGATAAACATGTTAACAAACTGTCATGTATATTTCAATACAAAACTCTAAAAGTAAAACTGCATTTAACAGACTGCATAAGGATACGACTTAATTAGTTCGACTTAATTGGTTACATTAATTAGTTCAGTGCACCTTTTACGTTTAATTGATTCATATCTGAAAAAAATATTTTTTTTAGAATTTTGAGACTCAAAGTTTTTTTTTTTTTTTTTTTTTTTTCGAATTAGGTTCAACTAATGTTAGATACAATCTTTAATTTAGAACTGCATTCAACCTACAGTGGTGCATACATATATATAAAGAGAAGCCAGCCCTTTTCGACAGCTTTTGTAAAAAGCAACACATATTTAAGATTTAAGTTTTTATTCAAAAAGCTGTTCATATTCTCAGCTGAATATCGCATGAAAGTTAGTTAGCGATCCTGATCTGAATTCAGCTATAAAAGTTGTATCAGTCGAAAATTTGAGTAACCACTCTATTTCTTTATTGATAATCTAGTTATTGATATACATATATATATGTGATGCCCGTACCTCACGCCGCGGAGGAGAGGCATAGCACTTATCGGAGGGGTAGCCGGCACGAGGGAGTGATGCAGTCGGGCGAATTGTAGATCCAGGGAATCACTTACGAACCTTAGACGAGACACGCACTCTTGGAGCCATTGATGAGATACACCACTTCGAAGACTTGCTTTATTTATTTGAAGGCATTAGCTGCAGTGGCCACATGACTTGGCCTTACAGGGCGCGTCTTACATTACAAGACAGAAGCGGACCGCAGGTCCGACATCAACGAGAGTTAGACACCAAGAGAAGAAATCTTCTTTTCACGCACATCGTAAATAAGTGCTTTGCGATATTGACGCCAGAGGGCCTAAAACTTCTTAATATTTTAATTGGGCGACTTTAGATTCGTGGAGTTCACGTGTCCACTTAAGTTTATCGGGGACTTTACTGCTAGATCCCGCGCTTGCTAGAACCGCGACCTCTTGACCTGAGTGTAGGATAAGTGGCCATAAAATTCTTGCAAAGTGTGGTTTTTGACGTTACAGAACCTATAAATTCAGATTTTTGACACTGAACTGACATTCGGAATCTCATAACTTCTAACACTCATATCTGGGAATGTTATTGAGTTCAGCTACTTCACATGCCTGTATAATGATCTGCAGGGATAATATAATTTATCTTATTTTACTTTTAGGTTCCAATTTTGGAAAAAGGGGTCGTGCTTTATTAACAGGGTAATTTTAAATACGCTTTATATAATGGTGGGCCATTATTATCACACACACACACACACACACACACACACACATATATATATATATATATATATATATATATTTCTCGAGGTTTAATATTAACTAAGGAATGCCACACCTCCGACTCGCAGTGAGATTGAAAAATTTTACAACTCTTAATTTTCATTTTACACAGTTAACATACGTATTCTTTTGATTGCCATTTTGTGTTTTTCTTGAGTACGTACACGAACCTAAACGTTCTGGTATCTATCCCTGGGAGTACGTCTACCACAGCTTGGGAACCACTGATTTCCGTTACACCTTATTTTCTTTTTCTTTTGATGACCGTAGTTCTCCGTCTAATAGAGTGTAAAGTAAAGTATCTAGGATTCCTATCGAGTAATCTTGCATAAAAGTAAGGGAAATAATCCTAATACTGAAACGAAGCACGATTAAGAGATGTTTTTGTACTGTTTTAACTTATATACTTTAAGATTATTTGAAATGTAATTGTTTAAGGATATCTACTCACAATTTTAATCGAAATGTCAAGAATGAGTTTCTCATTTTGGTTACCAAAGAAAAAAAGCAAATTCTGATTTTTCTCAGTTGTAAAAACTGTACGGGTGTAAAATGGCTGTGATAAGTATTTTATTGTTAAAACTAGGTTAGCAGATTGACATTAACTACATTTATTCGAAAAGGAAAACTGGATTATATAAAAACGAAAAAGAATACAAAGCTTGTGCAAAGCACACGCTACAAAAGTTACAGCTACTGACTGAACAAAAAGTACATAAACTACCGTTAACAGTTACAGTCTAGAAGAAACAGTTCAGGTTAAAGTTTCATGGTTGAATATTTTTAACATTTATTTATTGGAGTTGCGTTTTCAGATTAAATTTAGATTAAATACGACACCAAATATTCTAAAATCAGGTCAATTATTAATAAAACAAATGCATTGTTATTATAGACCATGTATCTTTCATTTGATGAATATTAGCCTTATTGCAACATGTTAAAAGAAAGCAATTTTAAAAGACATTCTGTTAGAATGACCATATAAACTAACCCTTGGAGATAAGGTATCCACTATCTGTTGCATTTTTTTTAAAGACTTATAAGTTAGTGTCGAGGATATTATTCTCTCAAGTTGGGAAAATGGGAACGTTTTCAAAGAAAATATGCTAAACGTTTGTGCTAATTAATGCACGTGGCCGCATGGAAAATCAAAAATGACCATGTGCTATTAAAATGAACAACTCAAAGGTTTTGAATGAGCTACTCAAAAGGATTTAAATACGGTTTAATTAAACTAATAAAATTTTCATAGTTTTCTTAAACAGAAAGTCTTTTATGTTCCATTATTTGCAAGCAATGTTACCATTCTTTTGGACACTGTCTATTTCATTTTTAATATATGTCTTACGGTAAGCTTGCATAATCGGTAGTTCAACGTGTTAAAATTTTTGCTGCGTTTGACATACTTTTCAATTTTAACACTTTTTAAGTGATTAAATACTAAGCTGATAAATGTATCTATCCCTTTAAAAAATGAACTTAAAATTTTAAAAAATTGAATATCTTTATTTTATACCTGAGTTAACTACATTAAACAGAATGAAGGTCTGATTTTTTCGCAAGGGTTTTATGATATTCTACTTCATTATTTTCAGTCAATGCCGTATTTTAAAATGATAGAAGAATTTTAGAAATTTTTTCCCTTGAATGTGGGCACCATATTCAAGTTTTATACTAATTTTAATAAAGGAAAATAAATAAGCATAATTCCACATAAAATGATCTTATCAGAAATATTTAATGCATATTTAGCAAAAAGATTAAAATAAGTATGATAAAACAAGTATTTTCAAAAATAACAAAGTTGCTTTTGCAAAATACTAGCAATTCAAAATTTAAAATAACCCTATCAGTGAATAAGTTTAAATTTGATAAACCTTGCTATGTTTAGCATTTCTAAATTATTGCTTTGTTCTTCTGTCTTTTCCCCATCATTACCAGAGGATGTGTACATAAAAAATTCCTTTAATTTTTTGTATGTATTTTATTTGAGAAAACAGATCGATTGTTTTCCTAAATCAAAGTAGAACACACTCTCAGTACCAAAATGCGCGTAATAGGGGGGGGGGGGGAATCCAACACTCTTTTACGCTGTTAGTTCTAGAGGTTTTGTGATTTATCCCTTTGAAATTATATTACAGGAAATCATTTTGTTTGATTAACCTGTTTAACTACTTTCCAAATGAAACGTTTGTGCATGATTTTTAGAACAGGGAGCATGAAGATTCTGTAACAGTACTTTTGTACAATTACAATGCAGCAAACTTTTGCAGAAGATTATCAGTTACGTGAAATAAGTATCGGAGTACATTTTTAATTAAATTTCATTTGAGATAAGATAATAAGTATTTTTACGGCGACCTTTATCTACTTATAGATCAAATGCAGGAAAAAATTGTTTTGTTAGTTCCTTACAGAATTTCTTATTAGAGCCTTTCTGCCATTACTAAGCTTCAAAAATGAATGTAAGTCCTTTCTCATCTTCCTGTAGATAGTTCTCATCTTCCTGTAGATAGTTCAAATCTTCCTGTAGATAGTTCAAATCTTCCTGTAGATAGTTCAAATCTTCCTGTAGATAGTTCAAATCTTCCTGTAGATTCCACAGATTATGTACATGAGGAATGCCCTATATATATATATATATATATTTTTGTCATTTTTACGGCGACCTTTAGCCAGAAATTTTTATCGCACCTTTAGTCAGAAATTTTTATGGCAACCTTTATCTACTTATAGATCAAATGCAGGAAAAAACTGTTTTAGTTCTTTACAGAATTTCTCATTAGAGCCTTCCTGCTATTACTGCGCTTCAAAAATAGATTTAAATCTGTTCTCATCTTCCTGTGGATTCCACAGATTATGTACATGAGGAATGCCCTATATATATATATATATTTTTTTTTTGTCATTTTTACGTCTGACCTTTAGTCAGAAATTTTTACGGCACCTTTAGTCAGAAATTTTTACGGCACCTTTAGTCAGAAATTTTTATGGCAACCTTTTATCTACTTATAGATCAAATGCAGGAAAAAACTGTTTTAGTTCTTTACAGAATTTCTCATTAGAGCCTTCCTGCTATTACTACGCTTCAAAAATGGATTTAAATCTGTTCTCATCTTCCTGTAGATTCCACAGATTATGTACACAAGGAAAATCCCATACTTTGATTTTATAATTATTATTAAGAGGGAAAAAAATGTTTTTCTCTTTTGCTCTCTTTCATACAAATGCATTTCACCATGAGCGAGGTATATCTCACTCGTCCTTCACATGCAACTGCTGATAAACACAAATGGTTATATAACGTTTATTGTTATCTCATATATTAGAATCTTTTATCTCTTGATAAATTTTTTAGTTAACTTGTTTTAGTTAAATTACCTGTTCAAATGCTTATGCAATATAAATTTCACCCACACTACATTATAATTTGACAGAATATATGTCCTCTTTATATGCTGGTAATGCGCTTGTCTCTTTTGCTAGTAATGCGAGGTTTTCGTTTTAAATGATAAGTATTCATATAACGAAATACAAGGCAGAACTAGGGGATGCATGGTAAGAAATAAATTGCACACACTTAAAGAAATAACTTTCCGGCATGCAATTCCAACTATAATCTTTCACTGAAAATTAATGTCTGTCACAAGAAATTCGATAGCCGAAATCATATGAAAGAGTAAGATTAATAATTAAGATAAATAAGTACAAACAACAGTTACTGATTTAAGATTCTGTAAGCCACCGTTTAAAAATTTCTGCCTAAGGTCTATTTAAGAAAGTAATTTTGGACTCTTTCTTAGGGAACTCCTAAACAAGGTTTTGGGATACCATGAGTTCTGGGCTGAGCTGTTTTTACCTCTAATTCTGTTTTATTATTTCAGACAAGTCTACAATATCATTTAAATGTGTAAGTTCAACATAAAAGCTTTAAACTCAAGATTTTGGTGATAATTTTTCAACGCATCTTTCACCAGACGAGAAGTTCATTAGCCTCTGAAGGTTGTCAGAGCTTCACAATTTAAAGCAGGGAGTGAAAAGTTTAGGTAAACAGAAAACGACACATGGGTGTGTGCTGAAAGTTCCTCCGCCAAAAAGGAAAAAAGTCCTAACGCCTTACATTTTAATTACTAGTTTGGAAGTAGATTGTATTTGGAAGTAGATCACTAGATTCCTCACAAAAGAATCTGTCGAAAGTGAATGAAAATAAATGTAAATGATAAAAGTAGTTTGTATCAGTTGGGTAGCGATCATAACAACAGGAAGACCTTAGCCGGATTCGATCCCGAGCTTACTTTGTCGGAGCTCGCAATACCAAAAGGCTAACATTTTACGAAAGGGATGCTTTCTAATAGAAAATGCATTTTATTTATGTTACGTGTCAAGAAAACTAAGGGAAATGACCAATTAACGTATGAGTTGTAAGACGAATGAACTAGACGAACAAGCCAAATACTAGTAGAATTAGAAAATTTGTTAACTTACTTTTTCTTATTCATCCTTTAACCAGAATCCAGATTCAAGGTGAAATCTGACTGTGGAAGGATATTTACTCTCCTTTTCTGTCGCAAATTTCCTATTTTTCTTGAGAATAAATTAGAATCAACAGAATGCTTAGCCCTTAACCATTCTTTTATTATCTATCTTCATATATCAGTATGTCGAATTGCATTTGAAATTATTCACTTTCAGTTCCCCCATTTGGCTTTGTGATAAGATACTGATCGCTTACTTTACATTCATTTCCCTCCGGTGTACCTAGAGCACTGTTGAGAAAACAGAACAAGATAATAATTGATAACTCAAGGGAAAAGGGCTTTTTATGGCTTTTGTGTTTTTAGGAGTCCGAAAAGATTTTAAAACATGAATATCTGTTGGAAGTATGGCATTGAATTTATTGTTTATCGCCAAAGTTACTAATGTTTAGAAACTGAATTGTATGCGGGGGGAAAAATCACGTTATCAGAGAGCATATGTATATTATGCTTTGTTATCAAAAATTTCCCACGCTCAAATTTATGCTAAACATCTAATTTCTACGACTTTTGCCAGGAAAAATAGAGGATAACGTCAAACTGAAGATATTCCTTGTATCACAAAAGGTTAAAAAACTTAATAAAAATAAAAATTGTTAAATAAAAATATAAATTATATATACAAATATAGTAAAATACGAAATCTTGGAGGGCATATCGACTTGACTCTTGCGTAAAGCGATACAACGCATAATATTAAGAAGAACAAAACGAAAAATACATGAAGGTTTTACCATAATTTTAATTTAACGCCGTTTAATTTACTATATGTTGTTCATTTAAAACCTCTGAATAGTGATTTTTTACGTCATAAGGGAGATGTTCTAACTATCATTTCATTGACAAGGGACAGATAATCTGGACTTTAATTGTCTTAATTCTTCTCGTAGAGCGACTGTTCTTAAACAACGGAAAATAACTTGGTGACTCATCAGGGTTTCGCAAGAGCTCTGCACGTAGAGGGATCGGTCCTTCAGTTGATCAGTCACCGAGGAAATTATCAGTACTACTATTCTGGGCCAATGACCAAGTTATCGTCGAACTTCGTAGATACATGGCTCTCAGAAATAACAATGTATCTCGAAATTTACAGGTGTTTCATTATCAGCAAGACATATGGATCAGTTGCGGAACGTCAATAAGAGTTTCGGATCTTGAATTTTATCCATATAAGAGGCAATATTCTGTTTCTATAACTTCAGTGGTAAAGTGCTTCATGTTTAGTTTATTCACTTATTTTTAAACTTTTTCATAGAAGAAAAAGTAAAAACGTGGGAACATGTTTTTGCAAAAATTAATTTAACCTTTACATAGAGAACACATGTTTATTTTTTTAGTACGAAATTAATAATATATCTTATGGGCTCACGTGCACAGGGGAGTACATTATAAGAATGTAAGGGTGCAAATGCACTTGATTGTAGGCAAGTCCAAGATGCGTGAGGGGGGGGGGGGTATCCTACAGTCATGGGTAATTTCCTTTTCCCAAATTGCACAGTACAATATTCTCGGATATCGGCATGATCCCCGAATAATTTTTTTACTCGTTAGAAGTTACAGTACTGTGCAAATTAATTGGGACAAACACAGAAATTTTCACATATGTTTTTTAACTAGCAAATGTTCACTTACACGTATGGTATAGCAATCTAGTAGCAAATATGTCCTCTTCTAGCTTTAATGATATCCTGTACACGTTTTGGCATGGATTTCACTAATTTAGAACATAAATATTTGACGTCGTCATCACGAAACCAAACTTTTATGACATTGCAATCATTTTTCTCTTGGTTGGGCAGTCCATCATACTCACTGGTCTCTTCACAATGTTCCACAAATTTTCGACGGGATTTACATCTGGAGAATTACCAGGCCAATCCAAAACAGTTAATTTCTTTTCTTGAAAAAATTTCTTCAATAACTTAGAAATAGGACATGGAGCACGATCTTGTTGAAACACACCAACACCGCCAGCGAACGTTTACATAAAAGGCACAATTTTGTCTTTTAGTATTAAAATGGATTTTTTGGAGTCCATCATTCCTTCAACTGGTACTAAGCTGCTAGGTCCTCCAGATGTAAAATAACCATAAAACATATGCTTTTGAGGGTGTTTAACTGTTTTATTAAGATGTTGTTCCCTGATGGGTTCTCCAGGCTTCGCCTGACAAATGTTGATCAAACCCCTGCACAAAAAATGCGTATCGCCGCTGAATAAAACCCTATTCCGTCTTGTGCAGTCAAGGATTGATATTTCCTGGCCCAATACGAACGTTTTATCTTCATTGTATGTGATAACTGTTTTTGGACTGGTGTTCTTGCATATCTTCCTGCTTCAATAAGCCTTCGTCGTACTGTCGATGAATCAACGCTCACACCAGTAGCCCATAATTCTCTCTGAAGATCTGTACTTTTGTCTTGCGAGGATGCATTTTACTATTTCGTACAAGAAATTTGTCTGTCCGAGATGTTGTCTAACGTTTGCGTCCACATTTACTCTTCCATTTTGGAGAAACTGTCCCAAACTTATTTTGCTGATTAATAATCCTGGAAACACTGGATTTTCCAACTCCAACTGCTGCAGCAATATCCCTCACAGTCATACAGGTATGCTGACTAAGGGTAAAAATTCTAGTCCTTTTCCTGGGAGTGATATCCATTTTTTATACACGTGAGAACCAGGGAACTTACACAATCGACCACTTCTTACAGCAGCTGAAAGGCAACTGACGCGAAAATGCTCTACGTGTGATGATCACGCAGTCAAACCAGTTTAGACTAGTCAAGGCCAACCTCCCTTCGTAACAAAATGCAGTTAAAACCGGTTTCAGGAAGGAAATCCCGGGGAAAGGATGAATTTTATGAAAAATGAAGCTAGTCCCAATTAATTTGCGCAGTACTGTATTAGTTCATAAGTTTCCGCGAGTATCTATTTAATTTCTATCGCAAGCGCTAGCAAAATTTTGCCTGAAAGAAATACTCAGCACGATCTTAAGTTTTTCTCTGTGAATATAATGATGACTATACTATACTTCATTTTCATTCTCTTATTTTTCTCTTTCGTATCGAAAGAATGCGACTTACTGAGGAATCGAGCTAAGACCTCCTAACTGAGCATGTATGCAGACAATTACTCCAGAAGCTCTAGTCATGATTCTCCTTGACGGAACTATTTTACAACTCATGTTACAAAAAATGATTTAAAATTCTCTGACATAAAAAATAACAAAGAGCCCTTTACACTGGATTGAAATAAATTTTTTTTCGTTGGTCAACCTATAAAGACAGTGACTCTACCAAGCTTCCTAAAACTAAAATATAAAAAATAATACTTGGCTTGCCAAGGTAAAAAAAAACAACAAAATTTTTTATAAAAACAAATAAAAATGTATTTCTATCCTTAAACTTTCTCTTTTAATTTTATTCATCTTTGCATCGTTTGTAGACCCTCTTTTCTACTGCCCTGCAAGATGATTACTCACTTTTTCTTATACTATGAACTCACGGATTAGCAGCGATCCAATCATCTTACTCCTTTCCTATGCTCTGTTTCTATTGGTTCCCCTCTGCTTATTACCTGAAAGTCTGCAATTGAGGGCGTGGCCCAGGAATTGCAGTTGCGACCCATTTCCTACGGTCCTATGGTCCTATGGCTTCCTAAAACCGGTTTTTTCCTTCATATTAAAGCAACCAGGCTGATTTAGGAATCGAACTCATGCTTTCTGTTTCACTACACCATCAAGAAATACTATGATGCTCCTTAAGGCGATGTATGAGTTGACCTCTCAGGCCAATTAGGCTGTTTTGAAAGCCCCATACTAGCATTTTTGCAATATTGACGTTTAGAGCTAGTGTTCGTTCCATAAAGGGTCTTAGAATAAACTGAGATTCAGGAGAACATACAAGAAAAAAAAATTTAAATTGTTCTGCTCTGTGAATCGACATGATCAAGGTTCAGGTGAAAAGCAAAGCGAACGGAATAATAATAATTTAGAACAGAAATAAGGAAATGTAAGGAACTGTTGTTAAATTAAAAGAAATGAAATAGATAGCACGTATATGAAGTTAAACACATATATATACAATCTGATATTCTCTGTTAAAATTTTTAATCTCTTACTATGTGACCCCTTTCTTTGAAACCATTTTTAATAAATAATCTATATAAATAAAAATGTAAATGTTCGTTTGTTCAAAACCTCAAATCTCCGAAAGATCTCCACTGATTTCTTTGAAATTTTGACACAACGTTGCATTCGAATACGTGAGTGTTTTTATATACCTATTATATAGATACCACACCTGTGACAGATATAAACATGCTTTTGTTGAAACACACGCTATACTAAAGATTTTACGGCAAACGAGAAATGTTTTTCCCTTCCCCCTCAGAACAGAAATTTGTCACGGTGAGGTGCGACCCCATTATCAGCAGTCCCCACAGGTCATAAAGTACGCAGGGATCGTTCTAGATAATAAAAGACGGTCGAAGAGATAAGAGAACGCACATGGCTGAAGATATTTTCCGTCGAATACGCGAGGAAAATTCAAATATTAACATGGATTTCACAGCAGAAATCTACAACGAAGCGTTGATAATGATTGAAGATTTGTGCTTAGAAATCGCGAACAAAGTTCTCAACTAATTGGGAATGCCATCACCGAATCGATCTGCTGATCCTTCGTTCGATGTAGAATTGCGTCGTGAACAAAATTACAACACGGGTGATCTTTTTTCGTATGTGCAATCAAATATTCCTAAGCTAACGCTTGAACAAAAAGGCATTTATGATCAAATAATTCAAACTGTCAATAACGGGGTTGGAGAAATCTTCTTAGATGCGCCAGGAGGAACTGGTAAAACGTTCCTAATTAGATTGATTCTGGCATCAATTCGATCCCAAAATGACATAGCCTTAGCTCTTGCGTCGTCCGGAATAGCTGCGACATTGCTACCAGGTGGAAGAACTGCACATTCCGCTTTGAAATTGCCATTGAAAATGCAATTCATTGAAACTCCCAAGTGAAACATTTCCAAAGCATCCGGTATGGGGAAAAGTATTGCAGAAGGGCAAACTTATTGTTTGGGATGAATGTACAATGGCACACAAAAAATCGATCATTACAAGATTTGCGTGGAAACATCAGACCATTTGGGAACGCATTAATATTGCTTGCAGGAGATTTCAGGCAAACATTACCTATAATTCCTCGATCGACACCAGCCGACGAAATAAATGCTTTCCTGAAATATTCTACTTTGTGTCGACACGTAAAGACGTTGAAATTATCTACAAATATGCGTGTCCATCTGCAAAACGATCGATCAGCTGAGTTATTCTCACATCAATTGATGGAAATTGGGAACGGAAAGGTGCCGGTTGATCTGACATCAGGACGAATTTCATTGCCTCATAACTTCTGCAATTTAGTATCGTCAAAAGAAGAATTGGTTGAAGAAGTATTTCCCAATATTCAAACATATTATAAGAATCATGATTGGATGAGTGAACGAGCTATTCTTGCCGCCAAGAACAAAGACGTCTACGAACTTAACAATATCATTCAGTATAACATTCAAAGCGAGGCAGTCACATAAATGTCCGTCGACACTGTTATGGAAGCAGATGAAGCGGTTCATTATCCAACAGAATTTTTGAATTCACTCGATCTGCCAGGGATGCCACCGCACGTACTGCAATTCAAAATCGGCTTGCCAATTATAATGTTGTGAAATATCAACCAACCAAAGCTTTGCAACGGCACGCGGCTTGCAGTGAAAAAATTACTGAGCAACGTCGTAGAAGGAGCGATCTTGACAGGACCATTCAAAGGTGAAGATGTCCTCATTCCTCGCATTCCCATGATTCCAACGGATATGCCATTTAAATTTAAGAGATTGCAATTCCCAATTCTATTGGCGTTTGCAATCACCATCAATAAAGCTCAGGGCCAATTTTTACAATTGTGCGGGTTAGATTTAGACACGGATTGTTTCTCACATGGAAAATTATATGTTGCGTGTTCTAGAGTCGGAAAACCAGACAATCGATATATCTGCACAGACAATGGAAGAACAAAAAATATTGTATATCCACAAGTATTGTAAAATTAAAACTTTTTTTATTTCCAATGCAGCGGGAGAAGGGGAACACAATTCTTTCGCCAAGATATTACATAAAACAAGCAAGTACTAAAAACTGAACTATAAAATATGTTGGTGGGTAACGTTACTCGCGTCCGTAGCATAGTTTAAGCTATACGTGCCCCCTGGGTAGTGCTAAATGAGTAACAGCTTTGCAGCCTGTATAAATTAAACATATTAGAAACGTGCTTTCTCTTTTCTTTCTTTTCCATTTAACCAGATTGAGCCATAGCAACGCGTGACCGGGTACAGCTAGTAATTTAATAAATTTTAATAAATTACTTTTGCTTTCTTTCTTTAGAACCATTTTTCGTTTAACAACTTTTCATTTTTTTTAGATATCCTTTACTACTCTGAATCATTTTAATTAGCATGATTTTCTTCAGTTGAATGCTGTCTGATTCGCATGAAAAAATTTCTAACGCATGTCTTGCTCTCTGGTATTCAAATCTATTAGCGCATCCAGAAAGTAAGAACCGATTGCTCATAGATCATGCGCAGGGCACGTCATTGTAACGACGTCGCCGTTATTTTATTCCTGAACGTCTGGTGCTTCATTTGGTGTCAATTATACTGTTCTATAAAGTTTTCTTGCTTTGCTGTCTTAGTTTAAAGTGGACAGTAAAATCGAAAAGCTGTGAAGTGCTGTCAGTGATAAGATTTTTCAACGCAAAAAATGTTCGTGCTGTACGGCCATAAATGGTAAGGTACTACCATAAATGCTGAATCCTACAGCGAAACTCTTAAAAAGCTGCGCTGAGTAAATCAGATTCGATGGTGTGGGTTACCGTCTGCTGGAATTTGTCTCTTGCGTGACAACGTGCTGCCGCACACCGCCGTCCGTACACATGCATAATTGAAATTGTTTGGATAGTTGAATAGTTGCCCCACTTGAATAGTTTGAATAGGGAATTTTCGAAAAACCAAGTTCCGACCTAGCTCCTAGCGATTATCATTTGTTTCTTCACCTGAAGAGTTTTTTGACCGATCAGAGTCTACAGAGTAATCAAGTAACAAAAGACGATGTGAAGGAGTGGCTGATTAGGTAGGCAGCGAGTTTCTTCGAAGAAGGAGTACAAAAGTTAGTCTCACGATACGACAAATGCCTCAATAAATACGGCGACTACGTAGAAAAGTAGTGTAATATAGTTTTAGCATGTGGCAATAAAATCTTTCAGAAACTTCTTCCTAAATTTCATTACACATAATCGGTTATCACTTTCTGGATGCACTGATAGGTAGCTGAGAATCTCTGTATATTTGACATATACCCTTTCCTGTTCTCATAGATTCTAGAATTGGTTCCTCCTAATCAGCTATTAGGATTATACACTCAACTCTTTCTTTGTATGAACTTCGTTGTTTGGCCATTCGAAGACAGCAAGAATTTTGCTAAGTAGTCCGATGAAAGGTTTAGAAGATCGATGTGGAACAGAAAGAAAATTTTGCCGTCGAAGGCCGCAAAATGAAATGAATTTTCAGACGCGCCGCTCGACAATAGGGATTGGGGGAGGCAATGTCATCATTCTGTAAAGAATAAAAGTTTAGTTCAATTCATTTTGCTTAATATAGACATCAACTTCTTGTTTTTAAAGTGCTTTGACGTAGATATAAACTGCCATAAGTTGACTATATATTTTCATAATTATATTTTCACCCTCTTTCAGGCACTCTGGGCAACTTCATGGAAGGTTGGTTGCGGATATACCATTCACAGTTACTCGAATGATCCTCGATTTCAATTCGTAGAGCTGTATACTTGCAATTATGGGCCTACGTGAGTATGAATGTTTTCAGTTAGCCAGTCTTCAGTGTCAATCAGAAAAAAAGTTCCATGATTTAATTAAGAGATTCAAAAAGTAATACATTGACTGTGTCAATGATTACTTTTGAATACTCTGTTGTTAATAAAAAGCGTAAAATCAAGTTGCAAGTTCTAACCCTCATGGTTGCTGATAACATGCATGCGTTGGACTTGCGTTGTTTTCTTACGTACTGAGCGTAGCGTTAAGTACCTGTATAAAAACCTCCCCAAAGGCATCCCTGCAATATGACGGGTTTTCCTCTTGACCCTGTAGCTGAGAAAATATTTCATACCCCTTATAAAAAAATGGTGTTATTTAACTAAAACTATTCCGAAATTTTAACTTTAGCTTAGTGTTCAACCCTATTCCCATTTTAACAAAGTTCACGATTATCCTAACCTTATTTCAGCTGCTCATTATGATTTGTCAACGTAATAGAATGATCAGTCATTGCTGTAAATATGATTTCAGATTCCATTTTTTAAAAACTGTTCTCGGAAAATCATAAGATGAACTCACGCAGAGGTGCAAGTAGAGATAGGGGATAGAGGTCCTCCCCTCCAGGAGCAAAAACTTCAACAGAAAAGAAAACGTATTTCAATACTATTATTATCTCTTCCGAAATAAATTCCCCTTTTCATATGAACTGCAGAAAAAACACTCATGAAATTAAACTTTCAGTACTGGCAATTTGAATGCTTATGCTTCACCTTAAATTTGTAGTGTTAAAAGTAAAAAAGAACGGAGATTTCAATCTCTATAATCGTAATATCTAAACTGAGATTTATAATTCGCTGTCAAAATGAAGTATCTGAAAATGGATTTAGTTCAAACGAAGTAGAATCGACTTTAAAGTTTAGCGGTATACAGTGGCACAATCACGAAAAAAAAATTGTTAAGAACTATAACCCTCGCACCTAAGGAATAAATCAATGAAACATTACAGACAAAAACAGACAATTCATCAGTTGTAACTCTAGAAGCAATCTGGAAATTATTTTGTTTTTAATTAAACTGTCCCCAAGAAATTCTTAAGCTTCCCCGATGGAGTGTTACCTGCATTAACAGCCGGAAACCGCACATCAAAAATACGACATCTCACCTTCTTAATTATCTGTAATAGTACATCATAGAAACGATGTATTTTTTTTCTGTGAATAAAGGGATTCTGGTGACCGCCTAGGCCGGAAGTTTAGGTTCAGTTGCGTGACTCAAGAGCCTTTTTACACATGCCTCCAATCAGCGGGGAATGAAACTTTTGGAGGGCCCCAAGTCCAATCTAGTTTTAAGCCCCCCCCCCTGTTCTAAATTCTATTAACGAATATTATTTATTACTTAAGATATTTCCCCACCGTTGAAAAGGGAATTTTATTTGCCATTAGGTAGTAAAAACTTATACTACGCCGTTTGCTGTTCGACGAATGGCAAATTGTCTGGATAAAGATGGTATCTGTTTCTGAGGTTCGCAAAATGTATCTCTTTTTAAAGCTGCAAACTTTCCTAGGACCCTGACAATTGGAGGCCCCAAACCTCGCGCTTCTTGCGAACTGTGCGATGATCCACCACTGCCTCCAAGACAAGATAGTTACTACTGGAATACGGCCTAGGATAAATTATTTTTGTAAGAAACATGCGAAGAAAGCAAAATTCGAATATATGTTACTTTTGAGTGTATTTGAGCAAAACTTTAATAGTCTATTACAAAGAAGTACGATCTACGCTGTCATAAAAATTGGAGAAATTTCCTAGTATCCTGCTTATGCAGTCGAACCCCGTTATAGCGAACCCGGTATATAACGAACTCACGGCTATAACGAACTAAAATTTTGGTCCCGCTGTTATCCTATTGTACGTAATTTAATTAGTATTGTGTCAGTTTAATGTAATCGATTTTAGTCGATTTAATTCATTAATGATCCTTTTTAATAGATTTTTATCATTTTTTAATAGATTTTATCTTTTTTTGAATACGCTTTGCAACTAATGAGTTATACATCTTGTGAACTCTAGCATTTTTCTTAACTGTTCGGATATAGCGAACCACCGGATAAAGCGAACAAAACATTTGGTCCCTTGAAGTTCGTTACAACGGGGTTCCACTGTACACCTTCAGTTCACTCATATTTCAATGTAAAGAACTAATATCAACCATGTGAAGAGGGCAGAATGCTAAAATGTGTTACGTTGAAGGGTGTATATCAGCAAAACTTAAATATTTCGTTAGAAAAATGTATGATCTACGCAGTGGCAAAAAGTGGAGAAATTTCAAAAAATTTCCTGCACTTACGACTTCCCTCTAATATACCAGCTAAAAGAATTAGCGAGAAATAGAGAAACCGAAGAAGTTAACAAAGAATAGATTAAATTATGAAAGGGATTTTTTCATTCTTTTAAAATTTCCTGGGGGTAAAATGTGGTTTGACACTATTAAGAAATTGTTCAACTGGCCTACATATTTGTTACTTTTCTCCGACCTGTCTTATATTCATCGTTGAGATTCAAAAACACAGTGGAAAAAAAAAAAAATTAATTTTAGGATCGCGTGAACCCGAGGCTCGCGCACAAGTTCGGACTCTAACTGTGTCGGGCATGGTCAATATCTTGCATGCAGTCGTGTTGACGTACAAGGACAACTCTCGGGTAAAGTGAAACCGGAAGTATATCGTAATGACGTACGGTCTAGTTGACGCTGTGACAGCATTAAATGCTTTGACGAATAACTTAGCAAAAACAATGGTTACAGAATAACGTTGGGCTATTTTAAAACAGGCAACACTTTTACTCAAACACTATATTAATTTAATCCTCTTTCGACGCTTGCTCGCATGATATTTCATAATAAAACAATCAACGAACATTTTCACAATCTCATAGCCAGTTAGTAGAGACGATAGATTTATGATAATGCAAATTTCTGTCCTGCATATTTCGCACCGTAATGTTTCGCATCGTATGCAGCAATGCTTTCGAGATTAAAAATTGCGATGTATTAAAAAAAATGAAGCAGAAAATTGGAAAAAAAAAATAAGAACTGTTTAAGATGTGCAAACAGTGCGTTATTAGTTTTTGCATAGTCATGGACAGGATTCCACTACTGGACTTTCTAGTCTTGAGAAATAATTATAAAAAGTATAAACATTCCTTATAACAAACGTTTATAAATAGGGATACGTAAAATTCGCATAAAAAATATCGAAATTTCACAACAACAAAAAAAAAATGTATAAAATTCAGCATTTATTCGCAAAAAAATGTATAAATTCAAAAATTTTTCATTTACTAAAAAACACAGTTTTACTTACTTGGATAGGTGAGTATCAAAATTCTTAGTTAAAAGCCAACATTGTAATAGTCTCCACATTATGTTCCTTAAATCTTTGCCTTCTGTCCTTAATTACTATGTTGTAACATACTAAAATATCGCAGCATCTACTCTGTTAACGGGACTATAGAGGCTTTGTATAGCAACTTTTGCTAAGTTAAGATAGCAGCATTTCGTTGCAATTAAAATCTGTATAACATCAACAGTAGTCTCTTGGTTGACTACTGTAAGTGGCTGAAATGCCCTCGACTTTAGCACTCAAGAGACGATCTTAAATTTACTAAATTGCTCCACAAAACTTGATGATGAAACTTGATGAAAACTTGACTGATTTTTACAGTTAGATATTTATGTTCGACTCCAGTACAGACAAACTGTCCGGGTGAAATTCGGAGTAGTGATGCGACATCGATAACAAAACATCGATGCTAATAAAACATCGCCCCAAAACCATCGATGTTTTTAAACATCGATGTTTTAGAACATCCATTTTTTTAAAACTGGTTTAGTAATCTCTAACATTAATGTTACTTCCGTTAGTCGTGGCGGGAGGGGGGTGATTTAATTTTACTCTCTGATTGGGCAGACACAAATGACAAAAACTTGGTTGCTTTGGGCTACATTGATGACTCAAAATTCTCGCTGTAAATACCGCCATGTTTTGCCTTCAAATGTCCAGATAAATTCGTGGTATTGCCAGAAGTTTTGAGGGACTTAAGGCAAATATTGCATTTCGCCAATTTGTCAGAGGTTTTGTAAAAATATTTCCAAACGGTACTTTTGGGAGGCATCTTACTAATAATATTAACGTCAACTTATATAAAACCAGAACAAAACAAAAACTTAAATGGTTGCACTCGTGTATATACTATTTGTAAAATAAAACCCCATGGAAGGTTCTGGAGTGTCAGGAACATTCCAAGCGCTCTGATTGGTTCGTTGGTTGTTAATTGCCATTTGTCTGTTTGCTAAGGAATCATTCCCCCTTTTGTATTCGTCCTTTTCAGAATTCAGACTTACATTTACTGAGTGTGAAAATTATGCTACGTGGTAAATTTTTTTTATTACGGTACTTTTTCCTTAAAAAAAAAACATCGAGACAACATAAAACATCGATGTTAAAAAAACATCGTCTTCAATAAATCGATGTTTTGAAAATATCGACATCGATGTCGCATCCCTAATTCGGAGCAAATCCGAAGGAGAGATTTCTCAGTTAAAGATCGCGGATAGTTTTGGTTAAGCAATTATGTTAATAAATTATTACTAGTATTACCTAATTTCAGTTAAAACGCCGTTTATCACCGAGTTTTCGCCTAAAAGTAGTAAAAAAATAATTTTCGCAATTATTCGCTCATATTCTCAAATTTCGCATTTATTTGCATGTATTTCGTAAATACAAAAATTGCGTATCCCTATTTATAAACTACAGAAGCATTGATCTTATTTATAATTTTGTTGTCCTATTTATAGGGTCCTCGAAGTCTTTGGGTTCCGTGCCTGTGCCCCTGTTGCACTTACATTGTTTTGGTACTGTATGTAAAAAACTGTTGCATTCAAAATCAAGATTATGGGCCTACATCACTGCTCTTAATTAAATTAGAATATTCAAAGGCACATTTAACTTACAAAAATCATCATTACAAAAATATAGTTTACTCATTACAGAAATATAGTAGTCTTATACAGTTATATAACAAAAATGTTATTTCACCGGCAATACAATTAAATGATCATACTTTTATTTGACTTGCTTTCTCATTTTTAGTTACGCTTTTCGTCGTATAAATTATCGTCAATCAGGGACATAGAAAATACTTTTCAAGAGAATGAAGAGAGAGGAACTATATTTGAAAGGAAATGAAACATATTTTGAACCAGATAGCTTAAACTCTGACCAAAAGGCTCTTATAAAATAAATATTTTTAACAAAGTGGTGGGAACAATACGTCTGACAATATTTTTTTTTTTTGTCAGCTCTTTGGGATTTGGCTGTAAAATATTTGTTCATGCAACATTTTATCTATGTTATAAGTTAAACAAAAAAAATCACAAGATAAATTAAATCTCTTTTCCTTTTTACATATTTTAACAAAAAGTGTATATATGGTAAATTGCTGTATTTTTTGTTGTCATTTTGGATTCCAGATTTGCTCTAAACTTCTCCTGTAATTGAGAAATGTGTGCTATCTTATTATAAGGCTCAACAAGAATAATAGCAGTGTCATTTATGTGGTTCAACACGCAAATATGCTATGAAGCGATTTGCGAATATTTAATGTTGGATAACGTATCCAGACTTTAGAAAACTTTGATAATTTTTCCCCATTTCTTATAGACATTTTCACCTCCTTTTAACAAGCATTTAGGTAATTTAATTTAAATTGAATGAGATATTAAAAAACAGCGTGTAAACTGTATTTGCGTTGTCTTAGCTTGTTTACCGACATACATAAAGTTGCGCACTTTTTCAGAAAACATTTTCGGCTTCATGTTCTGTCACGCGACCTAGTGCACTCACATGAAAAGGGTAGCATAAGGAACTTGAAAATTGTCAGAGCGTATTTGCGTTTGACGCCCCTGCGCATGTATAATTGTTTTTGATATCTTTATTTGGCAGAGAGGAGATAATAATATAGCTGTCTAGGGAGTAAACAACTTTTCAGGGAAAGGATTAAGCAGTCACGTTTGCAAGAAGTTACTGTAGGATGAACTTGATTCCACTGTTATGTTTACTCCTCGTATTTGCGGGCATTCGCCCAGGATTTCATGACAGAAATAGATTGAAAGGGAGGTGCTAAGGCCAAGTAAATAGCACATGCACTTCCGCATAAAGTTGAAGGCTTTATTATTACTATTAGCTGTAGTTAACTTTGTGATTAGTTAGTTAGGTGTTTTTCTTAATAACATGCTGCTGTATATATTTTGTGATCGAATGCACATTGCATTATTAAGGAAATGCGAAGTTCAAACTCAACATATTATAACGCATATTTCCATAAACTGTATTTTTACTGAACAGAATGCTATTACCCAGTTATCGAAACAATAAATTCTCTAACAAATAAAGCAAAGAATGGAGTCCGTATGTCAAGAAATAAATGTTCTCTGAGTGACTTCATTTCATAAGTCGTAGAAAAAAATAGTTGTTTCATCACTTGGTATTTTCAAACTACACCCAACTTTTTTTAGTCAGGCCAGAAATAAAGAGTAGCAACACTAATATAAATGAATTTCATTTTTATGGAGCATATAAACGAATATAATGGCAAATTACATTTCAAATCTTCCTAATTGATGAAATGATTGAATGACTCAGTGATTATAGCAATAATCCTAAATTTTCCATATTTGTTTCTAAGCTAATGTTATGACGCCATGTAACTTTTAACATACAGCTCTATTGATTCTTATGCAGAATATCAGTAGTGTCGAAACTTTCCAAATTTCGCGTACTCCTTCTCCAGTGAGAAAAATTTAGAAGCCTCCCCCCCCCCACACACACACACATTTCTTTAGGGAGCTCTTAGTTATTTTGACAGTAATTAATAAATTACTATAAAAAGGATTTTTTTTGTACGGGAAAAAAATTTATTATAAAACAATCGCATTTTTTTGTAACCTAAATAGAGAAATTCTCTGAAAGCAAGATCTAGCATTAAAAGTTGCTAAAACTGAATGATCTGAATGAATGAGAGTTTATCATAATTGTTTTAAATTGCTTTACGAAGTTGCTTTTTATGGAATACGGAGCAATTTTTCCGTGAAGTAGTTCGTACTTTGTTTTTCCTCTGGTTGCTCAACATGCCTTTGGTTTCGTAGTAAGTTTTTACGCCACAGAAATTTACAATTATCCCAAAAAAGTCTTAGAGATAACTTGAACAAAAGAGAAATAAACGCAGTACGGCTTTATCTGGCATTTATGGATAAGCATTTCTGATAGTCAAAATTATACAGACTATTTTGTTTGAAAGCAGTTCTTGAGGAGCATTAGACGATAACTCTCTCTGTACATACTCGCCAATTGTTTTCTACATAAATCGTAGTTTGATTTTTTCTTCCGTTAAAGGGTCAAAGTACCAGCATTTTAAACATTCTGGTTGAAGAACGACCTCGTGACCTTTAGACTTCTAACTGTTAACTAACGGTTATCTGCGGAGTCCGTGAACCATAGTTTCGCTATATTTGCCCCCTGTTCGTGACTGAATCGAATATACATTTTATCTCCCTTTTACACTTTAAAAGAAATTTTTTCGCTGGATAGAAAGATAACCAAAAGCATCAATTACTTAAGCTTCCACGACACGTGACATTGCATTATAAGTGATTTTTCTATTCTGTGGATACAGTAATCCATACCAAATAACGAATTGCTAAAATAGTGAGTAGGAATATTAGGAAAATATTAAAACCGTAAAATGGTAGATTATTTGCCTTTAAAGCATCCTTTAGGATTTTAACTATCTCTTATAACATTTAATACAAAATTAAATCGGAATTGCATTATATTCTTTGAGGATAATCTACAGTCATAAGCCGACGTTACACTGTGGTAGAATTGTGACGTACTTGTTTTCTAAAAATCGGATAACTTTTATAGTCTTTACACCTTCTTATTAATGCTAGTGTTCAAAAGAAGTTGATGAAATAATTCCGTGGGAATTTCAAATAAGCATCTACCTGTCTGAAGATAAGATAACACTGAAGAAGTGAGAAAATAGACTTTTCACACAACCCAAAATAGACCTTAAAATCCCTATGTTCAGACCTTTTTTTTTTTTTTTTTTAAACGAAATCTCTTCGAATCTCGTTATCTCGTGTACTGTTAGGAAGGTGTGTGTTTGAAAAGCAATTAGGAGAAATACTTTTTGAATTTTAACTGAAAAAAAAAGATAATTTGTGAAATTTTGTTCATATTCGAGATAATTTGATGTGGGAAAAATATTTCCAGTTACGTTACTGACTGAATCCAGTTCTGAAGAAAAAAATTTTAGTGATTAAAATAAGAATGGTGCAACTACATAAATTTACGGAGAAAATGTCCCATTTTTGACCTTTCAAAATGCGAAGTTAATACAAATAGTTGTTTTTGAACAAATGATTCAAATTGAAAAACTTCAGTTCACTTAATTGGGGTTCATTCCTACTCATTTTATCCAGTTTAACTCTCAGAATGGAAGGTATCATTCAAAATCATACAAAACAACGTAAGTCAAAACATGTTAGTGTAATCATACACATATCCGTACGTTCCAGAATTAGTTAAATCCTTTAGCGTGCAATAAATAGCAAAGTAAAACTGATCAACTGTTGAGTATTTACTTATTTTATTTATATATATACACACACACACACACACACACATATATATATATATATATATATATATATATATATGAGAGTGTTTGTATGTTTGAGGTCAATGACTTTTTTTCATCGGTGCCGTATCACGGATGACGAACAATTTCCAGTCAGCAGGGGGATAAAAACGCTATTTCCTGTCAGAGCTGCGTACGGAGATAAAAATGTTTTGAAATGCTCCAAGATTTGCCTTTCCATTATTTTTGGGTTTGGTCCGTCACGCATTTACTCTTGTTTATAAAGTCTCATTCGAAGTCAATCGTTAAGATTCAAAATTCAAACATAGAATTGTTATTGAAAAATTAGTTCGTTTGGGTCTATGTCAACATTTTTCGTTAAATATCTTGAAATTATTTATCTCATCAAACAATGCATCGCGTACAATTACAAAAAAAAAAAAGTAATATGGTTCATTTCATTTTGTGACAAATCTATCTTTATGACGTATGTGTTTGGATAATGTGAAAACTTTGATTACCTATATTTTTCTTTTTTTTTTTTTTTCTTTGTTTAGAGCCTTCTTGCACGAGAAAGAAATTTTTTTATCGATGAGAGGGAAGTATTTGACTAGTAGGACTTTACTGTCCTAATAACTTGTAAACCTCATTAAATTGCATGCTAATTATTAGGGATCTGTCTAGTACCTATTGAGAATTATTTAAGTTTTCTTTTTTAACGAAATGTTAGATATTCTTTTGTTTATTGAGGCATTATTTTGATTTCCAGGTGAACAAAAACTTTTTGGCATCACTTTTGTTTTAGTTTCCGCCTCAGTATCAAATTTTATCTTGATATGTCCTAGATGAAGAGAAAGAGGAAAATTTCATTTGTCAATTGCAGTAATTTAGTCAGAAGCATGCTTTTAAAAAAATTTACCGTTGTCAAGTTCAAGCGTTTTTGGTAATTGAGTGATATCACAAAGTGATTCATATATCTCTTAAGAAGCAGTGGCGGCTCCAGGCCAGAGATTTGGGGGGGGGGGCAACGTCGGCTCTTAGGGTTATATATATATATATATATATATATATATATATATATATATATATAAGAAATAAATATCCTCTCATTTTAAATTTAAACTCATTTAGTATTAGGTCTACGATTATATAATTTTAGGCTATGCAAAAAAAATACGCCAGGCCTTTTATGGGAGGGGCAATTGCCCCTACTGCCCCCCCCCCCCCCTTGAACCTTGGAGCTGCCCTTGTTAAGAAGAACGCAATTGTGATTCCTCTGGTCTACGTCGGTAGAGTTTAAAATTCAAAACAAGCTGAAGAGAGAGCGACTCCAGACAAAACAAATCTTCGCGGTAAATAACTTGACAAAACCCACGTTTTAGGTGGTCTACCAAAAATTAGTCCTCAATAGTTTCCAGTACAGTTAATAATTTTAACATCAGTCCACTTGGGCAAAACATGTAATAAAAAAATCAAAATGTTTTTCATTTTAACTATCATTCCAGCAAAAGTGGCATTATACTGAAAAAAGAATGTTTGTTGACGCTCTTAAGGGGACAGTGGACCTTCAAACCTAACTTTTTTTGTTTTGAATGGATTTGCTTGAAATTTGAATATGTGATTAGTACCATAGATATATAAAAGTGGTTAAAATTTAAAGATGAAATATTAATAATTTAGGAATTAGGAATTATTCATTATATCAAAAATTGGCCTCATTAAAAATGTCCCATGCGCATTTCTTTTGCATATAATATGCAAATTTTTATTTACAGGATACCTTATAGAACTAACAATGAAACTTATTGCTTATTTTAAGCATTCATTAAAAATATAAAGAGAAAAAAATAATAACAGTGAAAACACCCTTTTTATTACACAAAATACCCATAAATCATCTTTTCGAGTACAAAATTTAGAAATTCTGAGCTACGAAGCATAATTTTTTTCAATAAGAGTTATTTGATATACAGTTAAGTATATAAAACTTAAATTTCAAAGCAATACGATAATTAGAAATGCGCCTGGAGCAGTTTGGATATTCGTATGACATGAAAATTTTTATTTTGAGAAAAACACATTTAAAGTTATTGCTATTAGTAACCACATAATATCTAAATTAAATGCAAATGCCTATAACTAGGAAAGTAATCAGAGAAATTAAAAATTCTCTTTCTACACATTCGTACTCGTCCGTAGTTTCACAATTCAATAAATAAAAAAATCGAATTTTTGGACAAATTTCACAATTTTGAAAGTCCACTGTCCCCTTAACAGTGGTGACGAGCCTTTTTTTGCCGCGAACGAAAAAATTAAGAAACAAAATTTCTTAGGTACTTACCTGCCATCTAGATCAATAACAAGAAATGAAAAACGAAAATCAATAAAACGAAATGAAAAACGAAAATCAATAAAACGAAATGAAAAACGAAAATCAATAAAACGAAATGAAAAAGAAAAGAAATGTCACGGTATCATAAAAAAAATAACACAAGTATTACAAAATCATATTTCAGATAAAATAAACAAAAATATCAAATTTTTATTAATTTGCTTTTTTTCTGTTTAATATTGGTTGGAAAATATTTCATATAAGAGTCATATTTAGTAAGTTTGGGTAAGACATGTGCAGAACTAAGTTCACTTGCCTACCTATTTCTGAAGTTCTCTTTTTTAAAGTTCGTTTTTGGAAATACAGGGTCCCATGGTACAGGCGAAGACTGTCAAATCAGCCATTCTTAGATTTTTGAAGAATGTGAAGTTCTCAGGTTCGGTAATTTATGTGTTCGCAGTTTCCCTTTAAGCATTTTTTATTACTTATTTCTGATAAAGATTCACGGTCCATTGTCTCTAGGTAATTTCTTAAATCAACCAAAAAATTTTTTATATATAGAACTGTAGCCAAAATCCGTTGGTTACATTTCAAAGTTTTCAAACTGCAACCACTCCTAAACTAGTCTTTTAAGTGCCAGCAAAATTGCTTGGTAACATAGGCTAACCATCTATGTACCAGAAGATTCTTCGCACAGACAGATGGCGTGAAATCATGGCAACTGATAAGACTTTATAGAGATTCTATGCTCACTTCTACCCAGACTTGGGTGTATATAATTTGAAGTGGCACTCTATTTGAATTATATACAAACACAATTTATACATGAAACAATGTTTATTGGATTCATTGCACATATAATTGGCTTTTACAGCAATAAGCATGCGTGCTACTTGTACGGAATGTAAATACAGCTTTCAAGAACAATATAATTTTATACTCACGAACAGTAAGTCAAACCAGCAGTACTGCCACGTAAACTTCTGGCCCGTATAGCACTAGCGCAGTATAACACCTTTTCAACCTTAACAACAACTCCCTTTTCTTTCTTAATGGCGCTGCGTGGTATTTATACTAAGCGCGTATGCCAAAATTAGCATATCTGAAGCAGCTTCTCTAATTCACTCAAAAGTTCGATTCTTGTGAATCGAATCTTGTGTATACCTTACACTGGCCTCCCTCGAAAAAAAAAATTAGGTAACTGAGGTCTGAACGGCTTCAGTTAACTAATTGAAAACGCGTGCTGGTCTGACTTTTTACATAATGGGTGGCAAAGCCAAAAAACCTTCCACACGTTGTGTGGGGGAAAAACGCCACTACCATTTTACAAAACTAATCCGGAAGGGTCCAGGTGACACCATTACACAGTGGATTTGCAGAGTTGCGGATACTGGGCTGGCCAACTGCGCCCTAAAATATCTATTTTAATTAAAAGTGACAACACAATTGCACAGCATGACATTTCTTGACTGTATCTGCTCTCCCCCAATTTATAATGTACATGTGTTATGATTTGCGAAGTTAGTATGTTAGTTGTTTGTTATCTGTAGTTAGTATGTATTTTTTTTCACTACATGTCCCCTTCAAAAATTTATGAAACAACAGTATACCGTTTTTTTTTTTCAGTGGCTCACTCCTTCCCCTCAAAATGTTTACACAGTATATACAATGGGGAACTTCAAACCAATTTGGTTCGATTTTATTAAAGGGTGGGAGTTAGAATAAGAAAGTTGATACAAGACTTGTTCCTCATGAATGCAGCAACTTCACTGCACCAGTTTGTCCAATCCGTGGAACCTCTCTTGATGGTCGCAGTCCTAGTAAAGGGGTTCGTTGACCGTGTGGGCATCCTTCGTGCAGCAGGTCGTAGGTCCTGAGGCGCTGGTCCGGCTTGACGATGGACAGGAGGTCTCTTGGGAGGAGGCCAACCTTGCTGGGCGGCAGAAATCTTGCGTTCCCTGTACTTATGCAAAGGAGCTTTAAAATTGTCATTCTTCCTTTTTATAACCTTGTGTACCTTATGTGTGCCACGTTCATCCTTAGATGGAGGTTTTGTAGTGCACACTTTACTTTTCTTCGTACTTTTGCTTGTATCGGTATTAGATTTTAATGCAGATTCTATTTTTTGAAACTTATACGCCGCACCAACGTGTTTAGTAACTGGCTTTATCTCGCTGCTTGTGTCATGTTTTTCAACAACCTGACTCTGTTTTTCGTATTTGTGCTTATACGACTTCTTGTTTACCGCCTTAATTACTTCAGTATTAGCAGTTTTAATGCTGGAACCTGAAGGCGCTTTTTCACGTTTTTTATCCCCCTTAACTTTAGTTTTATCCTCTTTTGACAAAAAAGTTTCTTTGAAACTTGCGACATCAGAATCGTTATCATTTAAATTCTTTAACACTGCTTCAGTTTTAGGAAGATTAAGCTTTCCGTACTCGTGCGTTTTATTGCAAACTTTCTCTATAACTTCCGAAGCATCAGCTAAACTACCTACAGTATAACTCTGTGTCAACTTTTCATCCTGATTCTCAGTCTGGTTTTCATGTACTTTATTTAAAACCATATTATCAACCTGGCCTACACAATCCCCATTCGGCTGGAAACTTGAAATAATATCATCACCTAGCAAGTTCCTACTATCGTTTAAAGAATTTTTATTGTCGTCAACTAATAAGTATTCACTAACTTCCGTAACGCATACTTCGTCATCTACTAAATTTCCTTCATTAACAGATGTGTGAATATCATCTAAAATATCAGGTATAGCATCAATAATATCAGGTATAGCATTAATAATATCAGGTATAGCATTAATAGAAGTGTCCGATGATTTATTTTCTAAACCACTAGCATTAGTATCGGCCCTATTTTCAGAAATTTGTACTGGAATTACCTCATCATTCCAGCTAGACTCACTTTCTTTATAAGCCACAAAAATACCCTGACTTTCACTATTCTCAAAATAATGATTACTGCTCGGACAAAATAATACATTTGACCACACAGTTTTAACAGGTTGAACCATATCATGTGAATCAACTTGCCAGTGCAAGTAAGGTGCTTCCATATTTTCTTTAAGTGCACTAATTTCATTATAACGCCGTGCGCTTCTATTATTTTGCCTGCGGTACTGCTTACGCTGCTGGTTTGAAACTCGCGAAAAATTTTGGCGCGGCTGTATAAAATCTCTCGTACCTGAATGACGGTGAGGGGTAGCGAAGAAATGTCTATTGTCATATTTAGCTAAAGCTTGAAGGAGGGTAACCTTGCTTGTAATTGTTTGATTATCTAAAAAATCTTGAACACTTGGCTTCAAACGTTGGATAACTATTTTTAAGATTATCGCTTCCGTCAACTCTTGTAAATATTCCTCACACTTGGAAATCTTTTCCATAGCAAAATCTAATGCAGACTGACCTTCACGTTGCCTTAGCGAATAAATTTCCGCTTCAATTTCACTTTGATTAAAGGTCTTTGGAAAAACACTAAGAAACTGTTGCTTGAATGACAAATAGTCAAAAATCAGATTACTGCTTTTCATACACGTGTACCACTGATATGCACTACCTCTTAAAGCGGCTAGAGCAATTTTAAGTTTATCCCCCTCTGGGGTGCATTGTTGCTGAAAGTAATGCTCAATTTTCTTTAGGAATTGGCTTGAGGGGCCGCCATTGAAGGTGGCTTCGAATGGCGCAATTTGCTGAACCATAATTACCCGAGGAAAATTTCCAGCAGGATTTTGTTCTACAACACTCATTTTTTTTAAATAGTATATAAGTACTTGCAACAATTTTATCAATATACGTACACAGTACACAGTTTTTAATTTCAATTATGTTGTTCGTTACAAATGTAACGCTAACTACCAGGGTATATATATTTTCCGGGCGCCAGTATAGAGAATCTATGCTCACTTCTACCCAGACTTGGGTGTATATAATTTGAAGTGGCACTCTATTTGAATTATATACAAACACAATTTATACATGAAACAATGTTTATTGGATTCATTGCTCATATAATTGGCTTTTACAGCAATAAGCATGCGTACTACTTGTACGGAATGTAAATACAGCTTTCAAGAACAATATAATTTTTATACTCACGAACAGTAAGTCAAACCAGCAGTACTGCCACGTAAACTTCTGGCCCGTAAAGCACTAGCGCAGGATAACACCTTTTTCAACCTTAACAACCTCCCCCTTTTCTTTCTTAATGGCGCTGCGTGGTATTTATACTAAGCGCGTATGCCAAAATTAGCATATCTGAAGCAGCTTCTCTAATTCACTCAAAAGTTCGATTCTTGTGAATCGAATCTTGTGTATACCTTACAACTTGAAAGTATCTCTCGAACATACTTAAAAAAAACCCAAAACAGACGTTTGGTACTTCAATCGATGTTAGAAAAAGGTGGATCTACGTCCATCAACTTCCGTTGCCCATCCTAAAGATGGCGCCAGTGGCGCACCCAGGGGGGGGGCCCAGGGGGCCCTGCCCCCCCCCCCCAAAGAAGTAGAAATATTGATTTTGCATTATAAATATTTTTTTTCGTTCATCTCGGCCCCCCTCCCATGCATTATAAATATTTTTATCCATTCATCTCGCCCCCCCCCAAGAAAAAATCCTGGGTGCGCCACTGGATGGCGCTATGGTTAAAATGAATATTTCCTTAAAGATTTTTTCCCAAACATTGATTTCAGCATCCTGAGAATTAAATAAACTGAGAGTACGAACTGGGTAAGAAACCGATTCCGAATTTTCTCAGCTTGCAAATAATACATTTCTCCAAGTTTAGTGGATTAGATCTTAACATGAAGTGTTTAAAATCTTCATTTGTACCCTGGGATATATTCTGATAACAGTTCCTAAAAAGGAATCTAAACAAGCTTTTAAGACTGCTTTCAAAAACGCCTTCACAGAGGAGATCGAGAAAATCCTGTATGAAATAGTTTAAAGGACTTTAAAACCATGACCTAGTCATACTAGCTAACCTACCTTATAAAGGGGTGTCCTATTGCACCTTTGCATTCTGTAGTAATATTTTTTTGAGACTAAAGTTCAAAAATCTTCCTCAAAATAAAATTGTCTGAAACCCTCTATTGGAAAAACAAAGTAGTAGGAATTTATTACAAAGAACAGACACTTTGAGCAAAAATTTCACAATTGTCCCGAATTAAAGATATAGTTACAGAAGAGATAGATAGAGAAGTTTGAGTACAGATACAGATATATAAGATATTTGCTTATAACATTTTTATTTTTGTCCTGCGAAAGTATGATAATATCTCTTAGAAACTCTTAGAATCTTATTTCCTCGCCAACCGTCAGTACAAACACCACCTGTATTTTCAAATTTGAATTACCTTAAAAAAAATATCTTGAATGGTTAGCAATATTCTCTGTGAGTTTTTTCTGTACATATAAATTCTTCCTATACAAGAGTATTATCTAAATTTTCGCAAACCGTTACAGAAAATTTAAGTAAATATTGACAACAATTCATATTAAATAATGATAAATTTATTAAAAGATTTTAAAAAATCGAATTTAATATTTAAGATCCCAACCTGTTAAATTTACTCTAGCAATGATTAAATAGTTATAAATGTACCTATAGGCGCAAACGGAAAACGTCAACGCTTGTAGCAAATCTGATGTCAAACGTTTTATCTATTTATAACCGAATAAGTATTAAGAGAATTTTCATCCACCATATGCTCATAAAATGTTCCATGAGTGAAGAGAGGAAGGAAAATAGCTTTTCTTCGTAAATATTAAGTTATCTTATCTGGATGAATTAATAAATACTCAGATAAAGACTCTTGCGATGGCTTGCTAGCGTTTCTCAACACGCTGAAGTTGATCTTTGTAACTAAGAGACCATAAAATATTTCTTTGGGACTGTTACTTGTCCGTTTTGATTTATAGTAATTCGTTTGAATGATGTTTCAAAGAGCTGTTTTCCTCCGCCAAACCAAAGGACACGAGTGTTAGAATTACTTCCGGTCTACCACTGGTGTTGCTTCGTAAAAGTATTTGTATCTCCTTTTTTACCAGAGCTTATTATACTATTCCTTCCATTAATGGAGCATGACTATAATTCTTAGGTACTATTTTTTCATATTTCAGTGTTTTGATAGCGGAATTTTAAAGACTCTTTCGAATTTCATTTGTAGTTTATCATATATTCCATTTTAAACGAAATCCGTTTACTTCCTCCGATTAAAGCCAAATAATAGCATTTCAAGAAACAAAAAATATTAATAAGTGCGTTTCATTTACATCACTTCTCAGGCATTTTTGGTGATTTCTTTTGAAATTTTAAATAAAGGCTAAAACTTATAAATTTAGAAACTTATTTAAAATATATCATAGACAAATCAGTTTATAGTTTGGTTAAAAAATATAACTTTTATTTATCTCTTTTCATTGTTTATTTTTCTTAGTCATAAAATTTAAAAAGCAATGAAAGTGAAATTCTCAAACATGCATAATCCTTTATTAGGACCTTAAATTAAATCTACCTTAAACGAAACACTACTCCAGATCGCGTCACTACAGATCCATTATCTAATGCAACTGCATTTAAATATTGTAGGGCAAAAGATTAGACTTAATTTTCTGGCATTTTCTTGAAATCAAATTATTGTTCACTAAAGGGTCGAGATAATAAGTTAATTGCAAAAGATAACATAAATATAATAAGTTAATAGCAAAGTTATAAATAATTGTGTAGCAAATAATTATTTACAATTTTGATTTATTATATTCCTATCTTTACTGTAATAATCTTCCTTTATGTATTGTCAGTTTCAAAATTGTCTTGCAAATGTTTAAATGAAGGCGTACAAGACAATTTCCCCTTGAGTTTCAATTTTTTCCTTTTTCGAGTAATATTTTATCACAGTACATCTAGCTTCATGTTCGAAAATGGAACAGTTATGTTAGAGTCGCTAGGCAGTCTAGTGGGTAGCACATCGGTTTTCAGCACCGAGGGTGCTCGGTTCGAAACCAGACAATACCTTCGTGTCTACGCTGGTTAAATCTGCGGGTCCCAAGGTCCTTCTGTGTGGTGGTAGGGGGTTGCGAGCCCACTAGATATCGCTCCTGAGGATGCTCGGTCAAATTTGTGGTTAAGTTGGGTTCCAACGCTTGAGGTGCCATAAAAAAATGAACCGCATTCCTAGCCACGTAAGCTTTCTTTGGACCGGGTATGGAGTGTTCTGGTCAGGGGACATAAGAAACAACTGTTTACACTTTACACTCTTCCTCGCCTAAAACTCTTTCCATCGAGTCAAATGTATTCCTGTGCCACATTAGATGTTGGTCAAACTTTGATAGTGCTTTTCCAAAGTTTTTAAAAGATCTGTTTCTTACTGAAAGACTCTCCTCTGGGCCAGATGGCCGCTGGGATCTCTCTCTATATATACAGTGGAATCTCGATCTATCGTTTTTCAAGGGACCGATTGAAATGAACGATGATTGCTGGAAAACGATAGATGCGGAAACATAACAAAGCACTATGATCGTTGGGACTGGATAAAATAAACGACACATACGGAAAAACGATGGATCCGAAAACGATCGATCGAGATTCCACTGTATATACTAGCTGAAAACCCGCACTTCGCTACGGAGTACATTCAAATTAAATACAATCGTCAATGTATGCAATTACTGCCAAAAAAAATAAACATATATATTTATAATAAATACGACCATCAATGTATACAATTGATGTAAATATATATATATATATATATATATATATATATATAAAATCGTAAGGGATATTTTTAAAGACAAAATAATGAAGATGAAAATATTTAAATTAAATCTAATAGGACATAAAGAATATAGTACAGTTAATATAATACAGCTTGAGGAACATATCTTTTACTGTATTTTAATATTTTTTTGGATAATGTCCAATCGTCTGCCGTATTAGAAAGAAAAAAATATATTTTTTTGTTTGTTTCGTTGTTATCACGTGACGATAAATTTATTTATTGAACCAGAAAAAGAAATCACGTGATCGGCATTTAATAAATTAAATTCTAAAAATTAATCTTTAAAAATTCACTAAAAATCAGAAAATGGAGGTAAAGATTCGAAAAAGATTTCATTTTAAAGGAATTTTTATGATCATTCTCGTGATATAAATTTTATAACCCTCAAATTATTATTTTAAATGCAAACTTAATAAAAGTTACTAAAACAGCTTAAAAATTTAATTATAAAAAATCTAAGAAGAACTTTTCAAAAATCTTTCTTAGTGCACCCCTACACCATTAGAAGAATCGCCATGCAAAATTTCAGCCCTTTAGGTCTAGCGGTTTGTTCTGTGCGTTGTATGTCAGTCAGTGAGTCAGTTACGGAACTATTATATATATATATATATATATATATATATATATATATATATATATATATATATATATATATATATATATATATATATATATAAAACAATTTATTAAATACTATCTTTGGTCTTATAAATAGATAAATAAAACTACAGAGGTAAATTAAGAAATTTTAAAATACCTACAGGTAGATTTTAAAAATTTAATGTTTTTTTGTAAATTTTAAGTATTAGACATGATCCTGCTAAGTCAGTTTTAATGAAAGTTTCTTCTTTTATTACTTCTATATATTTGAATGGATTTTGGAAAACATAATATCTGTGCGTGTTGGTATGACGCATATATAATGTGTAATATTTTAAAACAATTCCTTTTTGGTTTTGTTTTGTAGTTTGTGTTTATGCCTAGTTCTGGTTTTTTTTTAACTATTAATTTAAAAGTCGGACCCCACCCCCCTTAAATTTAGCATTCTCGCTCTCCATCCAGGTGGCCTGTACCTAAAAGTAGAACAGATCAAAGAAAGATTTCAATTTGACGCGGGAATTGTTACAGCTCACAGGAATCAACATCAAAATTCTGCTCGCTCGTCGCGCAGATATAGTGATTTAGTCAACATATAGTTTCAAGGGGTGGTTTGAGAGCTGTCAATATCTCCAGAATCCACTGCCTGTTTAAAAACTGCTTTATGTTCCCCCATTCGACAACCGGCAATTTACTGAAGACGGGCACTCAAAATGACAGGACTAGTGAACAGGAAGGGTCAATCCGCCATTCTAATAACAGGGTCGATAATTGGGCTAAACTTATATGTTCTACCATGAAATAGAAATTTAGTGTCGATTTGAATTGATGGGCATTTGATATGAAATGATTATGAAGTAGGAACTTGCAATTCTTTTCACACTTCAGATTTTAAATCGATAAAAACAGTAATTAACCATAAAAGCGTTTTTATCCTTTTAGATTTGCTCCTCTAAGTGTGAGTTATATCGCGGATATACGCTTTTTATTGACACTTGAATAAAAAAGCATTTGATTTGTTACAGTTGATTTTGATTGTTAATACCGTTTTAAAGAAAGTTAGAGCAGGATCTGTGCCTGAAAATGAAAATTTAGAATGATCTAGTCTAGACTGATGGACTTTGCTAGATATAAATGAAGTAAAACTTTGGGTTACTTTTATGTTATTAATAATAAATACTAGATAAAAATACATTTAATCGCAATGCTCTTTTTCAGTTTGATTTCATTCCAACTGTAAATGATGCATTGTTTTAATGATAATTCATCAAAACAATCATTATCATTAAATTATCATTTAATATTATTTATCATTAAATTATCATTAATGATAATTTAATGATAAAGATCTTAAAGCTTATATTATAATTTAAAACATTGTTCGTGTAATAAAATGGCTAAAAGTATTTAATGTAACTGAGCTGATTAGGCCACATTGCTTTGCATTTTATCTATACAGTTTTAAAACATCTTCCGGCCTGCACAATCCGTGACTGCCTGTAAACCGTAGAAGCATAACTAAGCTGTTACACCACATTCATTTTTAGTAACTCCAGAATAATGAATCCCATATAATGCAACCGTGCGTTAACACTAATTAACATTAAAAATCTCCTTGTTTAATGCGCAAACCGTGGATTGATTCATTCCTTACTTTTGAATTATTTAAAAACCTCATAATTAGTCACTAATCTGTTCTTTAAAGTACTTAATTCTTCACTATCAACAAGAAAATATTTCGTACCTGTCCAGTAAGGGAATTTCTACCTTCAGTTTTTGAAGACCCAAAAATTCATGCGGTAAATATTTTTTTCACCTTGCTTTAGTTAATTGAATTATGGTTACATGTTTCATGGTTGTTTAGTAAATTGAAATTATAAATCTTATAAGATGTATCCAGTAGTGGGATTCAGCAGGTTCGCACCGGTTTTGTAGGACCGATGCCTAATGTGTGTATCAGTTCTACAGAACCGGTGAGAACCGGATGAAGTCCACCACTGATTAGGACATAGAACCTGTTGTTAATTTATTTGAATCCCACCATAGGGTGTATCCTTTGAAGCATGTAGAGACCAATAATAACGCTTTACATGATTTTAATTTTTTTTTCAATTTTTTTTCACATCTATGTGGTTTCTGCTTTTAGTGTACGTATATGGAATACAAAGACTAATTCAGTAATCTGGTACATCACAGGTGTAGCGAAATGGAAAAACTATATTTCTTATATTTCTTAAGATTCTGATGTGACAGCTGGTTTTATTAATACGAAAAGGCAACAACTTTTAGAAAAAATTATCATTAATAGCAGATAATAAATATGATTTTAATAACTGAAGAAAATTAACACAATTATAATAATAACATATTTCCCATAAAAAAAGCAATGAGAATAAAATATCGATTATTTTATTATTGAGATTTTTGTGGTTGATAATTGGATATAAAGTCTTTTTAAATTAGGCTTAAAATTTAGTAGCTTAAACACAGACAAAATTACATTCGTGTGTCAGCTATTTCCCAAATTAATTTTTGTAAAATGCAATTTTGAAAATAAAGGAGAAGAAATTGTTGGAGCACCGTTCTTAATTTTTTATCTAATGAGGTTTTAAGATATGGCTTTTCACAACTTTACTATCCGATTTTCTACATTTTCACAAATTATTTCCTATAATTATTGCATTCAATTGCTTTCAGGTAATTGCCAAACTTTTAATTCCATTTAGAACTAGATTGAAAATCTCCCTATTGCATTTCACAGTCATCCGAATTCAACCACTCAAAACTCCCCAAATTAAGCTTATCAACCTCCATCGTAGCAGGGTACAAGATAATTTTTAAGAATTCGAAAAACGTCTGAAATATTTTAGATCTTAAAAGAAAATTCTTAGATTGTTGTTTTCAAAAATGCTAAGAACTCTTAAATGGTTCTTAAATTAAGCTTTTACTCTGAATCGAGTTATACGCTACACTACCAAGAACAGCTGTCTCCAGTAATGGAGAAGATTTTTTTTTTTTTTTTTTTTTTTTTTTTTTTATCCAATGCGGAGGCACTTGTATTTCAAACATTGGCCCTTACTACGCCGCAGTTTTACTGTCCATTTTATTGTGGGGGCACCATATAGGCGGACAGCATTACCCCCTATGAAGGGACGACACGAACGGAGGCATTTTTCGTGGCGCAACGCTGGGACTCGATCTGAGCACCCTCAGCACCGAAAACCAGCGCGCTGTACCACTGGGCCGCCACAAGCCCTGGATTTTGTTTAATTATATGTTTTTTCAAAGTACAGGTAGCCCTCCTACAGCATGGTATCTTACAACACGGTTTCGCTCTAACACGATAGTATAGATTGCGGGAACTCTCGTATAACACTGCAACCTGTAATACGGTTTCGCTCTAACACGATAAAAAAATTGCGAAAACTTTTTTACAAAACTGTACTTATACAGCACTAGATAACATGATTTTTGTTTAACGTATTTAAAAACTAAATTTCCTTAAAATAATGACGGAAAGAAATAACGAACTATAGTGGCTTTACATGAAAATGTATAAACAAATTATAATTTATTCATTTATAACTCTATTCCGATTTCATAGCGGAAAGCGTCATGCCCAAACTTATTGCATAAGAGCATTACAGTGAATTTTAGACGTAACCGATTCGAAATCAATTAATGTAATGGAAGCTTGGAAGCAATTTTCAATTAAGCACGTCATTGACATCATATCTTTATCGCTTAAAAAACTAAAATCATCTACGTTAATTGCATGTTGGAAGAAGATATGGCCATCTTCAGTTGAAATAGAATCGTCAGAAAATGAAATTTGTGGCATATTATAACTTGCTAAATCAATCGGAGGCGAAGGTTTTGTGGATATGGCTGTTGAGGACGTTCAAGATTTATTAGTGGAAGATGCGGATTTGATGGAAATGATATCTGAAGCTGTAAATCATATCGATTCTGAGGACAATAGCACTGATGAAGATTGAGAAACTAATAATTTTACACTAAAAAAAAAGTACAAGAAGGCCTAAACGTAGCTGAAAAATCTTGAATCATTTTTCTTGAATGCAGACCCTTCCGCTGAAAGAAGCCAAAAATTCAAAAGGAAGCTGCAAAATTGTTTATCTCCATGCTGTGAAATATACAATGACTTTGTAAAAACCAGCAAAGAAACCAAAATTACAGATTTTTTAAAAAGGATAGAAGGTGCAAAATATCTAAATGAAGAAAAATGTTCTGAAAGTGAAGGTGATATTGTTCAACCAAAAAAACGTTCTCGTTTGATTGTACTGAGCAGTGATCAGGAAGAAATTTATTAAGTTAAGGTCGCATTAAATGAAAATATTATTTTTTGTTTCTTTTCGTTTTGTATTATACATACATTTATATTTTAAAATAAAAATTAAGTTGCTTATATGGAATTTATATAAAAAAAGTTTTTTTAATAACTTTTCGGAACGTAACCCTCCCGTTTTGTACTAGCTCTGGGTCTCATATAACACGGTTTCACACAACAAGGCATTTTCTAGGAACCTATCTACCGTGTTTTTAGGAGGGTTACCTGTACATGAAAAGGACATCTCATCTGATTTGCAAAGCTATGTATTATTACAAATTTAAGAGTTATGAGAGCTATAATTTGTACAGTGGTGTTTCTCAATACGGCAATATATACGCGGAAGAACTGTCATCGCCTTTGAAGGGTGAAATATCTGAACCAGAAGCACTTTGTTTTTTATAATAAAAATCAAATTAATCATAAACAGGTACAGTATCTATAGTTATTGGGAAAGTTAAAATTTTTGTTTACAACAAGAGTACTTACAAATCTAAAAAAAAACTTAGCTGAAACTATTTTTTTTTTACATTATGGATACGTTATTTTCTGTTCTCAAGAAATCATAAAGTCCGTATTCCATAAATATCTTTAAAATACACCAATGTAATGTACTAAATGCGCCCAGTTCTGTATATTTTATACTGCATAAGCGGGGAGAATTTTTATGAATGTATATTTTATTAAATAAGAAATTTTTTGGACTGAAATGTTGTACGCTAGTTATTAATATTAAAAATTTGTGGATAATTTTCAGATGGGTGTGTATTAACGACTTGGATCCCAAAATTTGTGATTAGTGTCACCTTGTCACTCGCTTTAACATCAATAATATTAAACGTTTAAGAGTTGTAGGAAATGATACCCTTATCTCAAAAGGCCACTTTGTTTTATCCCCATTTTATTTGATTAGTTTCATTTGTATCGTGTCTAAAAATATCTGATTCGTATCTGATATGTTTTCATAAAACAAAACAGCGATGATCCTTGATGACTCCCATTAAAATTGGTGATTAATTCTTCATTGAACGTATTTTAACAAAAATAATACAAGTAGAAACTGGAGATAATTTATTTGTAGTAAAATTTCGTACTTTTATTTCAAGTTTAATAAGTGAAAATATTTTAACAGTTTAACAAGACCCTTCAGTACAGTAGGCACTCAATATTTGCGGTTTTAACTTGCACGGATTCGTTTTTTGGAGCGTTGATTCTTAACAAAATGTTTAACGAAAATACAGTAACCACCGCTTATAGTGATCAGTGGTTATAAGAATCAACCGTTTATAAGAATCCATATCGCGAAAACAAAAACAAATGTACGATTACCATGTTAAACTTTTCGCTTTAAAGAATCAATCCTCCGGTTTTAAGAATCAGTTTGCACTCTTCGCTTTCCTTTCATTTTTCCAAAAAAGCCAGTTAAACCCTCTAAAGGCACGAAGTTCTTTTTTTTTTTTTAAAGAAAGATTGATAAGATGGAATGGAATATAGTCATAAAATTCATCCCTTTCTTTGTTAGACATAACATAATAGTTTCCCCTTAAACGCTTTAGCACAACACTGTCCTATTAGTTTGACCCGGGGGCATCTTTTCCGGGGGGATCCGATTTCACTTTTCTCCCCTGACACACAAAAATAGGGACTCTTTTATCACACCTCCCACATCCTGGTTGCGGCTTTCTGGATCCTGAAACACATAAATCTTCAGCTAAGTGTCCACTATCACTTAGGCAAACGTGACATTCGTAGATTCAGCGCGTTATCAAACCGTGAAACATAAGCTAGAAGGTGAATCGTTGTCTGAGACTATTAGTATTGAAAGAGGTATAAACAGCCTCCTGAAAACTTCATTACGTCCAATTACCATAGAAAACTTTTTCTTGCTTCCTTCCTGTAGTTGAAATGTTAAAACTGTTAAGCAGGTATGTTGTAACAAATATTGAATTTTTTCTTCTCTTACTATAATCATGTGTATCTACTTATAGGTCTAAAAATTAAGTTGCATTTTTAAAATTATAAAAAATAATTTTAATAACAGATAATTAACGTAAATTAAAGAGTATTTTATGGTAAATTATCTAATATATGAATATATAGTTGTGTGTGTGCCTGTCCAAAAACCTAAATTTCGGCTATAAGAATCAACCGCTTATAAGAATCAAAAACAGTAATAACAAACGTGATTCTTATAAGCGGAAATCACTGTACTTTCAATTCATAAATCTCAGGACGTTACTGCATTGAGCTGCATCTTATATAACTATGTATTATAAATTTTAATAATTTTATTGCTATTTACATACTGTGTATGAATTACATCATATGTAATACATGCACTTTACTGTTTCACTGACTCTGCATGTGTGTGTTATCTGTGGGTCGCGACCCACATGGAAGTCGTCAGGAAAATTAGAGGGGTCGTCGACAGTTTGAAGTAAATTTATACTATATTGAATTATTTAATTAAAAAATATGCTTTGCATTTTCTATTATTACATATTTTTAATATTTTTATTTATTTTCTTTATACAGCTATATATGTATAATTAAATATGTGCCAAAAACAAGCACAGAATGTAAGCAAGACATTTTTTCATTGTTAATATGCAAAGTAAATATGTACCCAAAATTCACTGATTTTCAAAATAGTTTGTCATAATTAATTTATTTCTTCCTTCTATCTTTTTTGTTAACATTTTGTAAATTAAAAAAAAAAAAATACTACCGAAATATCTTCATCGGGGTCGAGTAATTTTTTTTTTTTTAAAGAAAGTCGGTCGCGATTGAAAAAGTATGCGCACCGTGATAGCCTATATATATATGATACAGGTTACCCAGCATTCACGGTATCTATAGTTTATATGTTATATGATACAGGCAACGCAGCATTCTTATAACACGGTCTCGCCCGCAAATAGCGGAAATCCCCGTCTAACACGGCACGTGATGAGAATTTTTAAGTGCAAACGCCGTCATTCGATATTTTACATTCGAGCAAACATGTGAGTTGTGTCAGACTTGCGCATGGTTTTTTAGAATATTAGACTTTTAAATTAATTTTTTTCCGTGGAATATTTATCATATTTTAAAACTTTCACTGTTTTCTTTTTTTTTTACTATATATGTATAAAGATTAATAGTTTTTGAATATCTATTACTGAATCTTTTTTAAAGCATTGCTAATTATTTCTTCTTTATAAATTAAGTTGCAGTCCTGAACTACGTCTGAATTAAAAAAGTACTAATATTCCATTTACAAAAAGTAAGGAAAACACTAGGGAGTTACAGTTAGGGAGTTACAGTTAGGGAGTTAAAATTAATTGGAATTAATATTCAGGAATTAACGGTAGAAGAAGGAATTTATTCAGCAAATTAGGTGGAAATGACATCTGAAATAGACTAACTTAATTCTGAGGTCGATAACACGTATAGAAACACTGAGTTCAGAATTTTACCATAAGAAGTGCAAAGGAAGATAAACTTAGTCGATCAATAGGAGTACTATTTTCTATGTGCAAATCCTTTCACTGTGAGAAAAGTAATATTTAAGCCAGAACTTCCCAAATACTTAGCCCCATACAACGAAAATCCATGTTCTACTAGGGAGTGTCGCATTTTTCAATAACTTTTAACGACTGTCTTTAAAGACAATTGAATCCAGAAATTGAATTCTGGTCCTTAAGATATTATACCTATCCAACAGAGAGGATTTTCTCACTTCCGTTAAGAAGTAAAAAAAAAAGTAGCCTATTTGAATGACTTGATGATATGTAAAATGCTAATTTGCTTGGACTTACACGATCGGACTCGATTTTCAAAGTTTTTAAAATCGAGATTGGGCGTGCCCAGTATCTGAGATTGAGCACGCTCAATCTCAGATATCCCTGAACCAAGCCTGCCTGAGCCCAAGTGATTTTGAGTTGGAGCGAGCTTGGGCCCGAAGACTATTTTTCTAACAGTTTCCATACTTAAGGGGACGAGGGACCTTCAATCTCGAATTTTTGAATTTTTAGTTTCTAGCTTTATGTACAGAACTAGCTGAATACCCGTGCTTCGGTACGGAGTACATTCAAATCAAATACAACGGTCAATGTATGCAGTTAATGGCAAATATATATATATATATATATATATATATATATATATATATATATATATATATATATATATATATATATATATACAGTAACCACCGCTTATAGTGATCAGTGGTTATAAGAATCAATATCACAAAAACAAATGTATTATTTCCATGTTAAAATTTTCGCTTTAAAGAATCAATCCACCGGTTTTAAGAATCAGTTTACACTCTTTGCTTTCTATTCATTTTTCCAAAAAAGCCACTTAAACCCTCAAAAGGCACGAAGTGCTTTCTTTTTTCTTTTTTTTTAAAAGAAAGATTGATAAGATGGGATGGAATATAGTCGTATAATTCATCCCTTTCTTTGTTAGACATAACATAATAGTTTCCCCTTAAACGCTTTAGCACAACACTGTCCTATTAGCTTGACCCAGGGGCATTTTTACCCGTCCGGGTCCGATTTCACTTTTCTCCACTGACAAACAAAAATAGGGACTCTTTTTTTCCCACCTCCCACATCTTGGTTGCGGCTTCCTGGACCCTCACAGAGAAAAAAAAGCCGGTCAGTTTTCGAAAGTTCCAGGTTTGCAGACACACTTCATGTAGGTTGAAAATAAAATGGGTCGACAGACCTATCTAATGTGTTCACCGACTCACCCCAAAGCGAGCTGAATGTCTCTTTTGCGGGTTGAGAGATTTTCCAGTTTTCCTGGCTCGCGCTGCGGGAGATTTTCTTCGGAAGCGGGTCGAAAGCTGTACTTTGAAGCAATTAGTAGCTTTTTGGCTGGGGAATTAGGAAAATGGCGCTTGTCGACGAAACGGAGTGTCCACGTGTTATAGTGCATGTAAGTACATTTTTAATCTTTTGAACATTAAAATATATGCAAAATACTTCATGTAAATCCAAATTATAGAGCATACTTCAACGCAATAGAAATGTGAGGACTTGTAACGGAAGATTTGCTATTTGTTTAAATTTGAAATTGTTGTGTAAGGCTAAAGTTGCGACAATCGCGTAAGCTATTGCATGTTTAACATATAACTCATATATGAATTATAGCTGTATATGGTTGAGCATATCATGATATTAGGTTTTTCTTGTCGCAAATCTTCCATGTGCTTGTGTGTGTATGTGTGTGTGTGCGTGCGCGCGTACATGTATGTAATATCTAAACATTATGTATTAAAATTATTTTTACATTACATAAAAATCTCATCATAGAAAACTCTTAATTGAATGCAATTTTAATGAATAAATAGATTTTTATGATTTAAAAAAAGAAGAATACGATTTCTAAAAGTAATTCTTGACATCTACTGATATAACAGGAACACACAGCTTCTAAATATCCACTATAAAAAATAAGGTTGACAACTTATTTTACAGATGTTAATGAGCTGTGTGTTCCTGTTATTCGCTTCCTACAACTTTTATTAATTACTCATCAATATTTTAAAAAAGCTTAAAACCAATGAAAGAAAAGTAACAGGATGCAGTTTGTTTCATGCAATGCTACGAGTAGTATACGTATGTATATCTATTTGTGTGTACATATAAGTTGTGTTTGAAAGTCCAAGTTCTTCTAAAATCCAAATCTACAGATGATACCATCTGGCGATAACATTTAATTATAAACTCATTTGGCATGGTCGAATTTAGAAAAATGGATAAACAAGAGGGTGAAATCAGGTTTTTAAAATTCATCTATACATTACATTTATGTGTGGAAGTGTGTGTTTGTGAATAAGTAAATAAGAGAGTAGGAAATAAAAGAAATATCTTGCAACAGATGATGATCTATCTAGATAACTAATTCAAAATTCTACGAATTCTTTTCCTTTTATATTAATAATTGTAAGTTTATAAACTAATTTATTCTCCTAAAGATTTGATACATTTTAGCTTTATATAAGCACCTTAAAACAGAAGGAATTCTGTAATGATAATAAAGTAGCTGGAAAATTCAAATTGAATTAATATTCATGCAGAATAGGGAAGGGGGGGGGGATTGTTTTTGAAAATTTTCATGGCATGTATAAAGTAAAGTGGCAATTTTTCTTATCTAATATTAAAAACATAATTTGAAGTTTGTTTATTTTACAAACAAATGTTATTGTTCTGAGTTGTCATTTTAGCTGTATAAAATTTAAATGATTATCTAATTTGGGTAACAAAATTTCATTTAAAAAATTCGATGCAAACACTTTCAGACTAGGCATTTTGGAAAATTCTTTTAAACATGAAGGCTAATGTACTACAAAAGTTAAAGATAAAAAGAATTTTTTTTTAAGTGTAAGTATTTATTACTAGTTGTGAAGTATGCTTTATAACTTTTAATGATAATATTTTTAATGTTCAATAGATTAAAGAAGTGCTAATTTGATTCATTTTAATTCAACGCAAACAATGTCATCTTTATATAATTTATAGTAGTTCTCAGGATGGCAAGTATCAAATAAAGGTGTCTGGAATAAAATTATAAATCACTTGCTTCAAACTGAGATACATAATGCAGTAACTAGGAATTATTACCAAAGCTTTACATTATCTGTGTCTTATAATATTAAAAAAATAATTAAATGTGTGTATATATATATATATATTAAAAATTATATATATATATATATATATATATATATATATATATATATAGGCTCAATACACAACTCGCTTTAATTAACTCATTCAAAGAGTTTTTAAACTCACAAAGGCAGGTAAATGTACCCGTTTTCGAAAGTGGGTTGTAGGACCCACTTTCCAATGTGGGTTGTTCGACTCACCAAAAGCGAGTTCCCCTGTGCAGTGGATTTCAACCCAGCAAAGTGAGTTCACCGACCAACTTTTTTTTATCTGTGCTGAAACATATAAATATTCGGCGAAGTGTCCACTATGACTTAGGCAAGCGTAACATTAGTAGATTCAGCACGTTATCAAACCGTGAAACATAAGCTAGAAGGTGAATCTTCGTCTGAGACTATTAGTATTGAAAGAGGTATAAACAGCCTCCTGAAAACTTCATTACGTCCAACTACCATAGAAAAAATTTCTTGCTCCCTTCCTGTAGTTGAACTGTTAAAAATGTTAAGCAGGTATGTTGTAACAAATATTGGATTTTTTTCTTCTCTTACTATAATCATGTGTATCAACTTATAGGTCTAGAAATTAAGTTGTATTTTTAAAATTATAAAAAATAATTTTAATAAAAAATATTTAATGTAATTTAAAGAGAATTTTATGGTAAATTATCTAATATATGTATATATAAGTGTGTGTGTGCCTGTCCAAAAACCTAAATTTCGGCTATAAGAATCAACCACTTATAAGAATCAAAAACAGTAATAACAAACGTGATTCTTATAAGCGAAATCACTGTATATATATTTATAATAAATACAACGGTCAATGTATGCAATTAATGCAAAAAAAATATATTTATAAAAAAATCGTAATGGATATTTTTATAGACAAAATAATGTAGAAGAAAATACTGAAATCAAATCTAATATAACATAATAAAGAATATAGTACAGTTTGAGGAACATTTCTTTTACTGTATTTTAATATTTTTTTGGATAATGTCCAATCGTCTGCCGCATTAGAAAGAAAAAAAATGTCAATTTATTTCGTTGTTATGCACGTGATGCAAAATTAATTTAAAGTATCACAAAAAGAAAAGAAACCACGTTATCAGCATTTAATAAATTAAATTCTAAAAATTATTCTTTAAAAATTCACCAAAAATCAGAAAATAGAGGTAAAGATTCGAAAAAGATTTCATTTTAAAGGAATTTTTATGATCTTTCTTGTGATGTAAATTTTGTAACCCTCAGATTATTATTTTAAATGCAAACTTTAAAGAATGTTACAAAAACAGCTTAAAAATTTAATTTCAAAAAATCTAAGAAGAATTTCTTTTAAATCTTTCTTAGTGCACCCCTACACTATAAGAAGAATCGCCATGCAAAATTTAACTCTTTAGGTCCAGCGGTTTGGTCTGTGCGTTATCTGTCAGTCAGTCAGTTACGGAACTGTTTTATATATATAGATGAGAATAATCACTATTCTTTTTTAATTACATTGAAGACTCTTAGAATTCAAAATAAAGATTTTTTTTTGGCAGAAACATGCCTGTGTTTCAATTTTTTTAAAAAATAGTACAGATTTTTTTAAATGCTCTATGCGCATTCCATATCATTTAAAAACCTTAAATTTATAATATAAGCTTGCCGTATACATATAAACATACTTGTGCATTCATTTTTCTTATGAGTATGAATATAAAGCCATAAATAATTTTTTTTTAATATGCAATAACAATCTTGAGAAATTTGCAGAAATCAGATGGAAATGAATGTGCATGGAACACTTTGAAAATTTCTAGCATTTTTGAAGAATTTTTTGATATACAGGTCCTATACTTCTACAAAATACTTATTTGTGAATTCTAAGTGTCTTTAATGTAGCAAAAAAGAATACTAATTATTTTCATTTCGTATGCAAAGTAGATTACTGAAAAATTTTAAAAATACAAGGTTGAAAGTCCCATGTACCTTTAAGAGAAAGCAACATTTTAAAGTGCAACTAAGTATATCTTTAAATCAATATTAAATAAGCTCTTAAATATCATATTTCAAAAAGCAACATCATTGAAATAAGTAGAACTGTTTAACTTTCTGGACTCTACAGCTAGGAGGGACCTAACCCATGTGGGGCTCGATCTCGGGTTGTCAATCTTGTGCTCAGTATTTGCAAACACATATACTGCTGAAGGAAAAAAAAAATATTCTTTCACAAAGTATTTCTCGTAGATAAACTGAGGGATTATGAAAGCATGTTTTCCTAATTCAATAAGGGATTTTACTGTTATGTTTAATATTAGCGCATCTCAAGATATACTTACCGAAATAAAATATTCAATTTCTTTTTCGCTCTTAAATTCATCGCAAAAAATCGTAAGATCTATCCTGAAAAATAACTTTCTTTTATCGTCTTTAAGCAGTATTTTCCCTCTTCATTCACTCTGTCGAATTAAAGTTCTCATCTTGACACTCCCAATAAAACACAGAAAAAAAATTATCATTCTATTCTTAGTTTTTTGTGTAGGCCCTATCATTACAACATAAAGATTGCCTGTGCCTACGCTATTGTGAAACGTTTCCGTTGAGTTTTGCACAGCATTCTTAATTATAATTCATTACAACAACCTGACAAGAGCTAATTGCGTTTATAACTGTTTCGCTCCTTAGCTCAGTAAAACAATCACTTTGCGTGTACAGTTCAAGGCCTGGTTACAAGGTCCCAGTATTAATCGCCCATTGCCTTGAGTGCAATTAATTTTCTGGGTGTATCAATCGTTTTTATGAGAATAACCCATTTTAGTGCTTGAGGCAAAGTACAGACAGCGCGGATGTATTTGGATGTCTCGTTAAAGATTGCTACTAAATGCTCGAGGGTAATTGACGGACTGTATACTGTGTCGTTTATCTCATGGCTGAATGTTGTCTTTTGGCTCTTAAATGACATCCTCTTTAATTTTATCCATGAGATCGACAGCTGTGGCTTTGGTTTTTAGATGTTTCAATAAGAGCATTGTACTTTAATAACAAGCGAAAGAGGCAACACATTTACTTGAATTTTTCCGTATTATACCGTCATTTCAGTTATGAAAAACTTTTCTTTAAACGAATAGAGAATTTGCATGATTAATACACATATTAGCTTAGTAAAAAGCACGCAAGTGAAAAATCAGCGAAAAACTCCCGTCTGTCATAGATTTAAAAAAATTTCAGGCAGTCTCTTCTAACGAAACTACCGCGGGTTATTAACGTAGGATTACTTATCGTTGCTTACCTCTTTTCTATGTATATATGTATGTATGTGTTATGTATGTATGTATCTATATATATGTACGTATGTATATATATATATATATATATATATATATATATATATATATATATATATATATATATATAAGAATAAGATGAAAGAGAAAACCAGTAATAGCTCTAAAGCTACTTGCAGCCAGGAACAAACAACATGAAAAGAAAGTATGAATAAGGTTTTTGACAGCATTTCTTCATCAGCGGTGTCAATACTGTCTAAAAACCAATGGATTGTTTCCGATGAGTATGATCTATTAAATAAACACACTCAGACACCGTACAATCCATTATTAACAGAAGAATTGATTAATATTTGAATTAAGTTTGAATAAAAGTACTTAACCAAAGAACACCAAGCCTGGCGCTAGTCAGAGGGGAAGTTAAGAACTTGTAACCGCAAGATGACTGACATCACAAAACTTGCAACCATTCAGGTAGTGGATTCTCAGTTACAGACTTACTTAGGTTACCGTATTTTAGGACTATTATTCCCTTAATTATTTAATTTTTTATTATTTTTACTACTAAGAGTTAATTTTATTATTATTTTTATTTTTACTTATGATTTTTATTTTTATTTTTAGTAGTTATTTTTTCTATTTTAACCTATTGTTATGTTTAACATATTAATGCAACAGAACAAACTATTCATTAAAACAAAAACAACCAATTATGTTTTTGGATAGACTTATTCCGAGTAATTATTCCGAGTTAGCACAGCTTTCAAGTCTATAATATGTTTAATCCTATTGTCTTTAGAACATAATATATATATTTATATATATATATATATATATATATAAACATATATGTATGTAAAAATTTTGAAGCATTTTGGTACTTTTCAGTTTAACTGTTTACTGCTTGCCCAAGCGATACAGACTGGGTTTGGCACGCTGCCAAAATTATAACTCTAGTCGACGGACGGATTTAGCGTCTAAAATTTTGCTTTCTGAAGGATCGTTATGGAGGAACGTAATCCTACTTTAAAATTGATCGTACTGAAACTATTAGAAAAAAATATGTATTAAAAAATTATGTATTAAAAAAAGAGAACGTAATTTATTTTTGCCCTTCAAGGTGTAAAGACACTCACCTTGCCCGGTATTCACACCGGGTCTCTTAGTTTCAAGGACGATATTATATTAACTGAAGTAACTTAGTGACATGAAGTATTCACATTATTTTATTTTATTTTATTTTTTTTTTTTTGTATTTCCCCTTTCTTTTGACATTAATGATTTTGGACGTTGGCCGGAGCAACCTTTTTTGCGCATTTATATATTTATTTATGATATTTGCCCTGCGATGCGGGATTTTCTTCACTATCAATATTTTATACAGTTGGTTCTCTGTTTAACGACTTTCAAGGGACCGTGAAAAATCGTCCTTAAGTAGAGATCGTCCTTAAACAGAATTTGTGAAAAAATAACATTTCCCTTCACACTTTATAGGCTTAGGACTGTCAATATATTTCTTAATATATTAGCGTGTTTAAAAATGTTATTTTTATTATCATCATTATTTTATTCACAAAAAGTTATTTTAAATTACATTGAAAAAAAAGAGAACAAACAATACAATAAATTACGTTTTAAAAAATTCAAAAAGTGTTGATTGCTTCATTCGCCTTGTTTTCGTTATTCTCTTTTCCAGATTTTCTAAAATGTTAAATGAGTCACCTTCCATTTTCGATGTAATATAGCGTCGGAGAACATCTAGAGCAGAAATTGCATCTGTGTAAGACTGTGGCAGTGTCTCGTTTTCCGTGTCTTCAACTTCACCTTCATCGTCTGACACTGTGTTTTCGTTTACAATACCTTCATAAATTTGTTCTAGATTTCTGAAATCTGTTGTTAAAACATATTTATCACAATTGTAGAAATCTTGAATTGAAACATCCTCATCTTCAACAAGACTTCTCCATTCTTCAGGGGTAATGTCATCTTCGTTGATTTCTACATCCGTACTTTGCAGTTCCACTACAAGTTCTTTGTGAATTCCAGCAACGCGAAAGCAGTTTTTTATTGTGGATGAAGAAACTTCTTTCCATGCTGATGTTATCATGTGCATTGCTTCCAAGATTGCAAATTTTCTAATTTTTATACTGTCAGCCGAATTGTTTATTAATTTCCTAATTAAAGACTTTCTGTAGTATGCTTTCACACTGCGAATGATACCCAGATCTAATGGCTGCAACTTGCTAGTGCAATTAGCTGGTAAGAAATGGATAGTCAAATTTGTAAGTCCAGGGATTTTTGGAGTATGTGTAGTGCATCGGTCGATTTAAAGTAAAACTTTTCTCTTTTCTCGGTGCATTTTTGCATCAAATTTTCTAATTCAGTCAATAAAAGTCTATGATTGCAACAAACATAAAGGAAATTCTGGGTCTGTTATTGAAACCAAACTCCCCCACAGAAAGTAACCCTCTTGTAAATAAAATGTTGAAGAAAAAGTTTATCATTTAAGAAAAAATCGTCGTTAAATAGAAACAAAATCGTCGTTAAATGGAATTTTTTTACGTCGGAGGGACCGGGACCGGGAAATGTCGTCCTTAAATAGAGATCGTCGTTAAGTAGAGCGTCGTTAAACAGAGAACCAACTGTATATGCTTCCTAGCGGTCCATTACCGTTCGTTAAAACGGTCGGACATCACTGTAACGACCATCTATTTAAACCGGGACTGAACCCTGATCTTTCAACTCCGAGACCGGTATTCAATCAACTGATTAATCTCAATGAGAGGAACCTTATTTTTCAAATTCCATTCCGTGTATAGGTAATTAATTTATTTGATGAACTGAGATTGTTTATAGCCTTGCAATTGCAAATGAGATTTTTCTTTTCCCACAAGCAGAGCTCAGAGTTTTTAGACTGAAAGAAATCAAATTAATCAGGGTAAAACGATGATCTTCATTCTTTAAATTATTAAATTAATGTTTAAGGTAAATCAAAATCTATTTCATACCCACTGTTAGAGAACAAAAGTATACCCGCTGCTAGAGAACTAGAAATGCATTTTTTAAAATTCTTTTCTTTTCTTTTTACTTGTAATTTGTGAACTTTATTTACATCTGTTGTAGATTGGTGAAAATACTAATCGCAAATACTTCCTGTTTTATGATCTATTTTGGTAGAGAATGCTCTCGTAGTATTAAGCATCAAACTCGCTCATACACTGAGTGATTGTTTCCTTTCAGCCTCATAAAAAGGAAGTTCGGCATTTTAGTTCAACGCCGAGAGAAACATATGCCATACACAGGGCTTATCCCATTTCTGTTTTCTTTCCTCATAAAATTTAAACTAAAGACTCATCACACGTACGTTGTTTTACACTTTTCAGATGCCAGTGTAATGCAAGACTAACCGTTTAAAAAAACTGGAGATGCAGTTTTTAAAAATTTTCGTGAATAGTACATAAACATTCTCCTTAAAAATATAAATTTTCTAATCAAATAACTTTGTTTATCCTTTATTAAAGTTCTCGGATTTTACAATGTTCCGATGAATATTAATAGAATAAGGAATCTTAGAAAAAAATCGTGGCGCAGACAAAATTTCTCTGTAATAATTGTACATCAGGGACTAACATTTATTTATATATATCTGCATTTTCTATAACTTTTTTCGACGCTTTTTTTTAAATAATTGCTTTGCCTTCAATCCATCGAAACATTAGAATAATAGGAATTTTTGAAAGGGGAGAAAAAAATTGAACAAATTTACTACAACGGCACTAAAAAACACTGATCTGTTTGGGGCCGTGAAACACACGTTGGGAACCTGTAATAAAGATATATTAAGTTAAGTTTATAAAAGTAAATATTGAAATGAGCAAACCTCAAACATAGGCAAGAAATTTTTTAATCAGTCATATCTTCCCAAGTATAAAATGTTTAGTAAGTATATTATACGAAATTCATTGAAATTTTAAATGTTTAGCAAATTTTTTTCTATGAAGATATAGAACATAATCTCGTATCCTTTACATCAGTAGTGCACAAATTTTTATCGATCGCGACCCACTGTCTTTAAGGGGGCTCACAACCTTTAAAACTTCAAAAAATCGATTTCTCGTTTTTGCTATATTCTGATTTTTGGGACATTTCTGAACAATATGCAAAAAACCGCATAAAAAAATTTGCATCATTTCTCGAGTTATGAGAGTTTATGTAAAGCTCACTCTGTTGCCATAGCCATGTTATTCCAACTTTAACTTCAGTTTTCTCAAATATGTGAATTTTTGGATTGCGCGCACTGTTACTCCCAAACTATGTGTGCTAGACACACAAAATTTTTATCACATTTGTATTATAAGCTTCTTTACACACTAAAACCAGAAAAGTAAAAAAAAAAATTGTAAAAAAATTTTTTACACTTGAAAATGTTTTAAAAAAATTGCTAAAATTCAATTTTTTTAAAATTTTATGTAAATTTTTCAATTTAAACTATATTTTTTGTATATTTTTTGGTTTTATATTAAACTTGAGTGTATTATTAATTTAATTTGACCAAAAAATAGTTTCTGTATGCATATTTCTTAATTTTATGATGCGCGAAACATCCAATGATTTTTTTCCCTTTTTAGTAGTGTGTATATTTAAAAATAAAATCTAAAAATTATTTATGGCTTTATAAGTTCTATTTTTGTATAAAATATAACTGAAGACTTGTAATTTTGATATAAAACAAAAAAATTATATATATATATTAATATTATTGGAGTTTTAGTAGCTCGAATTTGATCATGTTTAGGGTCATTTCCCAGTAGTCAAAGGTTGTGTACCCCTTAAATGAATAATCACTCGTCTCCTGGTGAACATTTTTTGGTAGTAGCAAAAAATTTTTCTTTTTTTAAATTAGGAAAATGTTCACAAAAAATAGAAAAAAGAAAGAAATTTTGACTAATTATTTTTAAAATCAAGGAAATGTAGATTGTGGGTACATATTAACTTTTCATAATAACAATAAAAAACATCTTGACTACCTTCTACACTTATTTTTGTCAAATCTCATGTGACCCAAACTTTATATCGAAATATTAACATGGATTTGTATTTCATTTAAGTAAATATTAACAAAAATTAAAATTAAAAAAACAGCCTGATATAAAAATTATAAGCTACATATTAAAACATCGAAAATTATAAACTCCATTTATTTATATAAAACTAAATTAGAAAAAAATGAATAATATGCCTCGAATAATATTTATACAATATTTTGTTAAAATATTTGAGAGTGCTACTCTCATATCATCTTCCTTGTTAAGTCTTAAATTCTTTTTATTGTTTTCCTAGCAGCAAGTTTTTGAAAACCCAGTTTCATACAGATAGATGTAAGAGAATAGAAGCAATGTTAAGTATAGCCTTGCAAGATTGTTTGACACCTTATATAACAATATACGATATATTTTTTAACAGAAAAAAAATTAAATAAAAATATTAAAAATATGTACTTATAGAAAATTTACAGCATATTTTGTATTAAATAATTCGATGATATAAATTTACTTCAAACTATCCGCCCCCCCCCCCCCAGTGGCGTAGCGAGGGGTGGGCAAGGGGGTCTATCATGCCCCGGGCGCCACTCGCACAGGGGCGCCAAATGGTCCCTTTCACTAATTCTATAAATTATACTACTATATGTTTTTCGGAAACGGGGGCGCCAAAAAAGTATAGTGCCCCGGGCGCCAGTTATGCTCGCTACGTCACTGCCGCCCCCCCCCCCCCCCAGTTTGCACAGCACTGCCCTAATTATAATTGTCTTACTACCCCTTGAAAATCTGTGCAGTCATCATTTCTGCTCCCTTTTTCTATAGGTTTCTGGCCACGATAGCCTAGTCATAATAGTATGATTTCTTATGTGTATGAAAAAAATAAACTCCACGGTAAGAGAAAGTGAATAGCCACTGTAGTAGATGATAAAAGCTGCTAGCTACGTGTTTCCCTTGAGGTCTTTGACGTCACAATGCGAGTTGTTTGTCGCAGCAGTTACACGTGATTAATGCATGGAAATTCGCGGGAAACAGTGCCATAGTGAAAACTGAAGATTTCTAGTTGTGGAGAATTTTCTCTTCACTGTGATTTAAAAATGTTTTATTCAGGGAAGAAAAAATTTTCAGTTTTGCTGCAGGAAATTGTTTATTATTTAAAAAATACCTCATAAATATTTCCACCTTTCCTCTGATTTCTGAGTTTTTAAATATGATTCAGGCACTAAAATAAAGGATTTAAAGAACAGTATAAAACAGCATGGAGCTGAACTGGTGGCCTCTCATCGTTGGCTAACCATGGGTCAGCTAACGAAATTTCGAAATGTCGAAAGGAAGACGAAATTATGCTGTGTCACATATTCTAAAAGAATAATAGGGGACTACCGTTTTGAAAAACCAAATCGCAATGAAAATTAATTTTTCTAATTGCACATGAACAAATATACATATTTTTCTGATTACACATGAGCAAATGCATATTTTTTAACTCTGTATTTTTTTTTCTCATAGCGGATATTGAAGTGCAGTTAGCGTATTTTTGAAAAAATTTTTGAACAATTATCATAAAGCTTATTTTAAATTTCTAGCTATAGACATCACTGGTTTCAGGTCCTGAAAATAATGTTTTGCTAAATATTTGAAGTTTTGAAAACTTCGTGATCTTTATTTCAGTTTCTATTTTCAAGTTAAAAAAAAAAAAAAAGATGTACCATGAAAAATCCCATGGCATAACGCAATGAGAGACGATTTGCGAGGGCAGTTGATTTCGCAAACCTTTAATCTCTTTAAACTTTGGGGAACCTTTTTAATATTATTATTATTATTATATTTTACGTTTTTCTAATAGCGAATGATTCTTTTCAACATCTGTTTATAGTATCTGGAAGTAAATCTTTAAATGCATTGTAAAAAATTTTCAAAAGTGTTTCTGACAAGTTGAGTGTTTTCGAAAACCATTTTTAACTTTTCAGTAGAAAGTATGAATTACTCAATGTCCTTCCTGCTTAATACCAATTAATCAAATTTTAAAAATTAATATATAATCAAGCCTTCTTTGTAGATTTGCTTCCAGATACAAAAAAAACAGAATTTATAAACTCAAAAATTTGTCAAATGATCTGTTGGAAAAATGTTATTAAATAAATTTCCCGTAGCATATGGCGGGAGCATATGGCAAGGAAAGAACTGCGAGGTTAACTAATGGGATGCCTAAAAATTCTCCGCAAGAGGAAAATAGATAAAACATGTCGACAAATATATATATATATATATATATATATATATGTATATATATATATATATATATATATATATATATAGATAGATATATATATATATATATATATATATATATATATATATATATATATATATATATATATATATATATATATATGAGAGAGAGAGAGGAGAGAGAGATATACGAGGGTCGTTTGGTAACTCCATGCAATGTCCAAGCGACGGCACCTGTACACTGAAATTGTTGACGGTTTCCTATTTAACATACTTCAAAGGCATGTATGTCCAATTATAAAGATATTCCACACTTAATCTGCGACTAATGGCTATTTAAGTCTGTCAACTCTCACACTGTTACAGCTCACATCATGGGAGAAAACGAGTCCCGCGTGTTGATAAAATATTATTCTTGAAGAAGGAAAGCGCAGGCAGAAACTAAACCGATCCTTGATAAATATTATTGCGATTATGCACCTTTACTGAGAAGGATTTACAAACTGTTTGTTGATTTTCGTTGAGGTTGAGTGACATAAGTGAAGCTCTGCCAGCATGAGTGAGATGGCACGTGATACCTCGGGATTCTGACCTGTCGATTGCAGCATTGCCGCTGATTAGCTCATGCTTTCCCCGCGGGCCACGGCTTTATTTCCTCCCCCACCCCTCCGTTATCTGTACAAGGAAAGTGAAAGTGCTTGCAGCACTCCCCCCATTTTCGTATAGCTTCCTAAAAACAATTTCACGGAGGGTGACAGTCCGAAGGGATCTTTTTGAGCACGGAGATACCATAGAATGGGCTACACCTCGTGACGTTGATCTGACTGAGTCGTGAAAAACGGGCCCAGGGTTGTGACTGTTCCCAGATACCAGGTGAGGCTTTGATTGGTTCCTAAAGAGTCGTTGTAACGATACCCAGAATTTGATATTTTTGCTTTGTTTCTCTCATTTGGCATCAAGTTTTCTCGCCACCCACGTCGTTGATCTACATTAATGTCTCAGCCTCTGTAGCATCCTTTTTTCGGGCCTTCATTCCCAAATTCCTTTATTTCGAATTCTCGCTCTCCGTCTTAGGCCATTTCATATGGCCCCTAGCCAGCTAACCTGAACGGTTCCCGCTCCCTTTCTGCTTTTCCCGTTGGCCTGGGTGTTTGTTTGGACTAGTGCGTAAGTGCTTGTTGTCTACTATAGCAACACCTTCTCTCAGCGGAGACTGTAGCAACAGCTGTCTACTGTAGCAACACCTTCTCTCAGCTCTCCGCTGAGAGAAGGTGTTGGCTGTAGCCGGTATGTGCGTGTGGGGGAGGGGACTTCGTCGCTATATCGAACCCCATCCGGTGCAGTGAAGCACAAGTGAAACTGAACGTTCTGGTCTCCCTGAAGTCATTACGCCAGATACAGTAACCACCGCTTATAGTGATTAGTGGTTATAAGAATCAACCGTTTATAAGAATCAATATCGCAAAAACAAAAACAAATGTATTATTTCCATGTTAAAATTTTCGCTTTAAAGAATCAATCCACCGGTTTTAAGAATCAGTTTACACTCTTCGCTTTCCTTTCATTTTACCAAAAAAGCCACTTAAACCCTCAAAAGGTACGAAGTTCTTTCTTTATTCTTTTTAAAAGAAAGAGTGATAAGATGGGATGGAATACAGTCGTAAAATGCATCCCTTTCTCTGTTAGACATAATAGTTTCCCCTTAAACGCTTTAGCTAAACACTGTCCTATTAGCTTGACCCAGGGGCATCTTAACCTTGCGAATCCAATTTCACTTTTCTCCACTGATAAACAAAGACAGGGACTCTTTTTTCCCATCTCCCACATCCTGGTTGCGGCTTCCTGAACCCTGAAACACATAAATCTTCGGGGAAGTGTCCACTATCACTTAGGAAAACGTGACATTATTAGATTCAGCACGTTATCAAACCGTGAAACGTAAGCTAGATGGTGAATCTTGGTCTGAGACTATTGGTATTGAAAGAGGTATAAACAGCCTCCCGAAAACTTCGTTACGTCAAACTACCATAGAAAACTTTTTCTTGCACCCTTCCTGTAGTTGAAATGTTAAGCTGTTAAGCAGGTATGTTCTAACAAATATTGGATTCTTTTCTTCTCTTACTATAATCACGTGTATCTACTTATAGGTCTAGGAACTAAGTTGTATTTTTAAAATTATAAAAATAATTTTAATAAAAGATAATTAACGCAAATTAAAGAGTATTTTATAATAAATTGTCTAATATATGTATACGTAGGTGTGTGCGTTCCTGTCCAAAAACATAAATATCGGCTATAAGAACCAACCGCTTATAAGAATCAAAAACAGTAGTAACAAACGTGATTCTTATAAGCGGAAATCACTGTATATTGAAAAAATCCATGATGTGGTGATACAAAATAAAAGATTAAAAGTGTGTGAGATTTTTTGAGGCTGTCGGTTTCTCATCAGAGCGGGTACATAATAGTTTGCATGTATTTGGTTATGAGAAAACTCTCGACAAGGTGGGCTCCACGTTGGCCGACAATCGATCAAAAACGCAAAAGGAGTGAACATACCGAAGCCCAATTTTGAGCTATTCCAAAGGAATTCATATGAATTTTTGCCCCATTCTGCAATAGGTTGATGAAGGTATTCATCAACCTATTGATCAACATCAACCTATTAATAGGTACATCACTACCAGCCAGAAACAAAAGTTAAAACAGTGGGTAGCACGTGAACTTGCACCAAACAAAGCACAAACGGTTTCATCAGCATTTAAGATTATGGCTATTGCTTTTGGGGAAGCCAATGACATAATCTTTATTGATTACTTGGTTAAGGGCAAAACAATCCCCGGAGAGTACTATGCATCTTTACTGGATCATTTAAATAGTGAAATTTAAGCGAAAGGGTCACATTTAGCGAAAAAAAAGGTTCTTTTCCATCATTGTAATACTCCAGCCTATTCATCTGAGATTGCCGCTGCTAAACTGTTAGAATTAGGGACTGTTCACATAGGAGTCCGTTGCGTTGCGTTAAGGAAAAGATGACGTTGAGACGAAAATAAACCAATCATATGCCTCCAAACGATTAGCAATGAAATTTTTAACACCTATGATTGGTTTATTTTTGTCTCAATGTCATCTTTTCCTTAACGCAACGCAACGGACTCCTATGTGAACAGGCCCTTACGCTACTACGATGTCTCCCTCCCTCCGTATTTCCAGATTTATCTTCCTCGGTCTAAATATGAAAAAATGTCCTGCAAAACAGAAATTTGCATTAAATTCTGAAGTGAGCCGTGAAAAAACGTTTATTTTGCAAAGATAGACAAGTCTTACTTTATGGAGGGAATGAAAAAGCTTAAAAGTCGTTGAACCAAATATATTGACCTTAAGGGAGATTTCTCAGAAACATAAATAAAAACTTTAAAAAAAATTTTTCGTTATTTTTACACGGACTTTTCAAACGCAATATTCTAAATGTGAGAAAAACACATAAAACTCAAAAAGAAAGGTGGAAAAATCATTGGAAATAATACTTCCTCGCATCATCGGGGTAATTCAGTTGGTAGAATGCCAACCTGAAGGCTTGAAATAGGGAATGGGATCCTTGCCCCTTGCACGAATGTTAATCCTTATTCTTCTTTATTTGTAGAGCTTGTTCATGCTTCAAAAATTTTGTTTCATACTTCTGGATAGAAATTTCTGGATAAAAAATGTTCCTTTCTGAAAATCAGGAATGTAGACATTTGTTCTATCGATTTCAAAAACATTTCTTGAACTTCATGATTTCACATTTTTGTACTCTTTATGCTATGAACTTGCCGTGAGACAGGCTACGATTCTGAGAAACTTTTTTTTTTTTTAATTTTGCTACATCAATTTTCCTTTTTGAATGAACAATATAATGGAGTTTTTAATGAACTGCTAAATTTTAAATTAATAAATTGTATATAAAAAAATATGTACCCTTTTATCCAACAAAAGGAAGTCTAAAACAATGAAACGTTTTACATGTGCTTTTCACAGGTGTGAAAAAAAGAGGTTAAGAAACAATTATTAAACCTAACTTTGAAGCAAAGTCAAAAGAACTTTGGGGATAAAATTTTTAAAATACCATTACTGAAAATTTCCTTTCGTAGATAACATTTAAGTAGATAAATATATGCTGGGAATTTATTTATAATTAATACAAAAATTTTATTATATTTTATTCATGGAATTGTACACTGATAAACTTATGCATTTTTCTCTCATTGTCAAACACAAATTAAATGGGTTAATAATTGTATCATCATGTTATTTATAAAATTTGAAGTTTATGAACTGCTTATATTTCTAGAAAATCAACCTTTTCAAAAATATGGAATTATATTTATTCGTTTGAAAGTGAAAAAATTTCCAGGGAATATCTATCTGAACCGACAGAATACATAACCAAATACTTCTTGATCCCGCCTAAAATATTCTGAACTTGATAAGTCTTATAGATATTTTCGTTTTCTTTCGTTCACTTTCTGTAATCAAAATGTGTAGCTGACTTATAGTATAGTATATGTACAATCACAAATCTTGAGACTTAGACTTTTAGGAGCTAAGGGACGTTCTGATATGTATTGCCGTATTTTTTTAACCATAAGAAGCGCCGGACGATAAGACGCACCTCAAATTTATGGGAGGATTTTTAGAAAAGAATATTTTGTATTTTGTTAGGTATATAAAGATATTTTCATTTTCTTACTTAATAAAGATAAAAAGTATATGTAATAAAAACATGTATATATATATTATATATATAAATATTATATATGTAATAAATAATATAAATAATATATATACATAGAGAGAGAGCGAGGATGAGCCAAAAGTTCGTAAAAAGTTTAAAAAGTTAAAAAAGTCACTGGTAGATGGCGCTGACATACGAGAGATTCAGCAGAGTTATGAAAATCAATCTTGCAATAAAAGACCGTGATACACGAGGATTTGGAGGATTGGTCACGAAATGGAAGACCCTCGTTGGAGGAGGGCCGCATTACTGCAGTGGGAATTATTATAAATAACATGGTGGAGAAATAGTCCACGGGGAGTAGCAGTGCTTGCAAAGCTGGACCAGTGACTTTTTTAAATTTTTATTTTGCTGCAAAAAAAAAAAAAAATCAGACTTCCTTGTAAGCCCTTTCTTGCAAACTGCACTTATTTATCATAATTTCTTCCTTTTTTTATGATTTTTTAAAGTTTTTACGAACTTTTGGCTCACCCATAACAAAATATTGAATTTATTTTGAAGTTACCTTCAGACCATAAGACGCACGCCAATTTTAAGTCGATATTTTTTTGTAAAAAGGTGCGCCTTATGGTCATAAAAATACGGTATATATAAAGTCCGAACTACTTTTGCAGGATGAACAGGAAAAATAAAATGAAATTCCATTATCTACAAATGAACTGTATATACTTCACGAGTGTAGATAAACAGGATTACAGAGGTATTAGAATTGTACAGAAAGGATATGCCATGCAGCTCAGACGTCCCGTAATCATATTTACTACTTTCATACTCCCACCGGAAAGCGATTGGTCGTAGTAATAATCAAATTTAGACTCCGTATTCGCTTTTAGCTCTTGAAGGGTCATTGATCGTTAGGATGTTTATAAATGACAATAAGAAGAAGTAGAGTTATTGTAAAGTACTTGGGACACTTCATAAATGTCATGTGAAAAATAACATCTCACGCAGACTACTGCACTCCAACGCTAACACCTTAAGGCTGCTAGTTCCTAACACTATTGGATTCGCTCACAGTGTGAACCTATGGAGAAAATTTGCCCAAGGATTGCTGAATGGGATTTATAGATTTTTTTAAAAAAATTGTGCTCCGTAATAGAAAAAGAAATTTTAAATCTTGGGACATTTTCGTTTTTTAAAAATTATGCAAATCATATTTTAAAATTTAAATTATTCGGGGGAAAAATCTGGTGCAGTGTTATTTAAATGCTCATAAATTCCTTTGGTGGACGAAATTTATAAAATGAATCCTTTTGCAAGGTGCAGAAAAGTTCAGGCTATCAGAAAAAAAACATTTTTTGGGGATTTTCAGCATTTATGTAGCTGTAAATAGTAGACAAAATTTCTCCATAGGTTAACAGAGAGGTGAGCGAATCCAATCGTGTTATTACACAGCAATCTTACTACAATAATTTTATCTACTTTTCCCCGTATATGGAAGAGAGTATATGGTATGACAAACATTTAGAAATTAAAACAATGCATTTTAAAAATTATTTACGCGACTTTTTAATTTATTAGACTGATATAAAATGTATCTTGATTGTGAAAAAAAAAAATTCGCGTTATTCATAATTTTAAACTTGGGATAATATTTGGTATTGGCCTCGTATGATGAGATTAAAGCAGAAAACAAACGCATCCAAAAACAGATCTTCAAAGAACACGTTAAAGGTACTTTTTATCTGAATAAATAATGGATACTGGAGATCTGGAATCCGTCCATAAATGATATTCCGTGCTTCTCACACGCAAAAGGTTGAAAATGAAAAATACCATATTTCCCCAAAGGAAAGTCAAAACAATTCGAAAAAAGAAGCATATATGCTTATTCCATAATTAAAAAAAAAATGTTCTATGTAATTTTTATTACAGTTTCAGTTACATTTCGTTAAAAAAAATCATATATACAGGTAGCCCTCCTACAGCACGGCATCTTACAACACGGTTTTGCTCTAACACGATAAGATGAATTGCGGGAACCCTCGTAAAACACTGCAACCTGTAACCCAGTTTCGCTCTAACACGATAAAAAAAAAATGGCGAAAACCTTTGTATAACACTGTAATTCTACAGCACTAGATAACATGATTTTTGTTTAACACATTTAAAACTAAATTACCTTAAAATAATGACGGGAAGGAATAATGAACTATAGTGGCTTTACATGAAAATGTATAAACAAATTATAATTTATTCATTTATAACTCTATAAAATTACAAGAAGGCCTAAGCTTAGCTGAAAATCTTGAATTCTTTTTCTGGATGGAGACCTTTCCGCTGAAAGAAGCCGAAAATTCAAAAGGGGGCTGCAAAATTGTCTATCTCCATACCGTGAATCTACAATGACCTTGTAAGAACCAGCAAATAAATCAAAATTACAGATTTTTTAAAGAAGTTAGAATGTGCAAAAAATCGAAATGAAGAAAGGTTCTGAAAGTGAAGGTGATATCGTTCAATCGAAAAAACGTTCTTGTTTGATTGAACTGAGCAGTGATGAGGAAGAAATTTATTAAATTAAGGTCGCATTAAATGAAAATAATATTTTTTGTTTCTTTTCCTTTTGTGTTATACATTTATATTTTTAATAAAAATTAACTTGCTTATATGGAATTTTAAAAAAAATTGTTTTTAATAAGTTTTCGGAACGTAACCCCCCTTTTTTGAACTGTCTCGTGGTCTCATATAACACGGTTTCACACAACACGGTATTTTCTGGGAACCTATCTACCGTGTTATAGGAGTGTTACCTGTAGTTCATTTTAAACGTCGTAATTTACGTAATTTTTTACGTTTCTAAGACAAATTTTCAGATCACAGTACTTTGAGAGTACGGAAATTTTACCCCTGTGGAACTAAAATGGACTAAAGCATTAAGACGGACTAAGACTTAAGCATTTATAGTTCAGACCTACAAATTTATTACTTCATTGCCGTTTTTCATGTACATAAATATATTCACGATCATGAAATGGGACCCATGTATCCTCTATGCCACATAGATAATCCAAAGCATTAAGCATCCAAAATTTATTATTTTGCTGCTTTAGAAACATTGAATTTTTATTATAAGAAATTTCATACAGGGCTGAATCAGATTTTACAGTTAAACAACTAAATTCATTGGAAGATCTTCGTGGATGGAATGTCTATCTTCAAGGCTTGCAAGGGAAAATCTTTCAATTTTACAAAGGTGTACGAAAAAAGTTGTAGAATAAATAACACGCATTGAACTTGTGGCTACTGAATAGAAACTTTTCTAAGTAGGCAGTGACATTCAAGGGGAAAATGCTCTTCACGAAAGAATTGTATAATCTGTATAATTTGTATTAACTTCATAAAAAACATTGATTAGTTATAATAAACTGAACTGTCTTTTACAAGAATTTGAACAAGGTTTTTTCTCTCTCTAAGGTAACTTCCAAGATTCAAGAAGCATGAAATGTTCTACTATAAATTAATAATGCTAATTCCTCTTTTACAGGGGTAATCTTTACATGCAAGACATGTACAGAATCGGACCAGCTTGCAGTCAGTGTCCTGAAAACACCTGCTGTGGAAAACAATGTGAATTAATGGGAGTCAGAGCTGATTATGAAGGCCTATGCAGTAAGTCCATTCATAATATCCTTTCTGATGAGTGGTATTTATTAGATTTTACTTACATTCCCTTAACGTTATATACAGAGATTTTCTAGTTTCACATAATCTGTTAGTGTACTTTAAAGCGAAATTGCAAAGAAATATTTACTTCACAGAAGTAGTCTGAATTTTGTGAAAAGGATTCCTTTTTTTTCTAGCCCTGACTTTTTTAGAAAATGATACTAAGTTTATAACGATGCCTCGATAGAAGCTAATAAAATTTAGAATATTTAAAACTTCCTGAAGTATGTATCTTATCTTAGCAGCAATATTTCTCTTGCAATTCCATTTAGTTAACATGAGGGGTTTATCACTCCATAAAGCTATAAAAGTGCATTTATTACTGTTCGAAGAAACTATGGTGGAAACTGTGTGTCTTTTAAGACTTCTTAAATGAGATCAAAGGTCTTAAAAAACCAAATTTTTCGGTGCTCATGAGTCTGGAAAGTTTTGATCAAACAGTGTTGGTTTATTCAGTCCTGACTGTATCATTTAGTTTGTCAGACTTGGCATTAAATTTTATAGTATCGCCCTTCAGACCTCGACGATCTTCAACGGATGAGAGAAGGAAAATTTTATCATGTGCTCTTCTAGCATTTACTGGAAATTAAAACTGATTATGTATCATGTGTGCAGAATCTTACGGTATTTGAAACGTGCTATGAGGATGTGTGTCTGTATGTTAGCAGGGAATGTTGATATTTTCAGACACTGTTCAAGATTATTTCGGATTTGACAGCACATTTTGAAAACATTCTTCGCAATTGAAACTAAACAACAGTATAGATATTGTTTGGGAAATGAATGAACATATTTTAGGTAACTTGTTATTTTTTTTATGGAATATCTTTAAAAATATATTGTTCTTAATGCAACATGTATGATTTTTATAACACAAATGGCAGAAAAAAAATCCCGAAGAGAAGGATTTAACACCTAAAAAAAAACCGACGAATTATTTTCCGCAAGAAATTTGTTACGTCAGAGACATCTTTCGGTCCCTTTATACTTAAGTTAACTTATAAGTGTTTGTACATTTTTCTTGCGTAAAGAAATAACTTATTTTGAATAATTATAATGAAAGTTAATTTCATATGAAAGTTAATGTTCATAACTTTCATATGAAATCCACATATTTTAAATGATGTATTTGTTTTATATTTCCTATTTTTTTCTATTCTAATACAGCATAAGAGAGAAAAGAATGTTTTACACATATATCAATACCAGTACCTCTTAAGCTTAAAGTGAATAAATAACACTGAGCAAAAAAAAAAAAAATGATGTTGCATTCTTGGTAAAATATATGCAAAAGACCAAATGCATAAATACAAAATTAAAAGCATTAAGCTTGGATAACGGCTTATCTGATGAATTAATATTGGAACAAAAGAAGATAAATGAGCACTTTTTTATATTTTTGCAGTCACTCCTTAATTTTGGATGATTTTTTGTCTCACCATCACTCTGAACAATCAAATGAATCACGATTCTAAATAGAGCAAGACTCTTCAAGACAATTTCGTCATCTATTCGTTCATAGAAGTGTTTCTTCATGCGAGAATTTCTCGTTCTCCATGCGCCAACGAGAATGCTAAGAATGTTTCGCCATTTCTTTCTAATAAAATTTATAGGCCTATTGCGGTGTTATGCTTATTTACAGTTACTTAATGGGAGAGTCTGCAGAGGAAAAGTAAAGCTGAATGGTTTGCAATAAGTTTTCTGGGTTTTGACGCCACACTACAAGGTTAATCTGATTGTTTACCATAAATACTCAGTGACAAAAGAAAGTTCTTGCCCAGAGTAATATCATTTCTTAGGGGAACTTTCTGAATCATAGCTTTGACAAGATAGTATTCGAACAAGCACAAAAATATTTGACTGAAGCTTGCTCACTTGTTCAGTGTTCCGTATCTCTCACCCCCAGTCTTTATCATCCTTCATGAGGTGACAAACCCATCTTTTAGTAGTTGAGAACTTAGCAATGATACAGTTTCGCTTAAAATATTAGCTTAGTGATTTCCGTCTTCATTATCACGATATTGTGAAAATATTCCACATTATGCATAGTATTGTGTATATATTCAGTACACATTTCAACTTTAGAAGTCAGTTTCGATTTATTTGACTTTAAAATAAATAAATACATAAAATATGGACTACTGGTAGAGATATAGTGCCACAAACTATTCAGGTTGGTTGAAAAACAAAAATAGAAAAACCAAAACTTGGGAAAACTGGTATAAAGAGGTAAAAATCAAAATTCACTGTAAGAAAGATTTAAGAAATTCGTTTCGTCACTTGGGCGTTTACAAAAATAACCAAATCAAATCATTGTTGATATTATTTATTAACCATAACTACACTTAATCTTTTTTTTCATTTTTATTTTTAACTTCTTTCACATCAGCAGACTTTTTTTTCAATTTATGAAAAATATATTACTTTAAATTTATTAGCTGAAAATGAATTTTAAAAAGAGTTCTGTATTTTGATTGCTCTCTTTACCAGTAAAAATATCAAATTAATAACGAGAGGGCGAAATGTGATAGGACATAAAAAATATTACTATGAATATTCTGACTAACTTAAGGTATTGGGCGTCGGGATATTAATGCCTACTTGCAATAATAGTCCTCCAAAAAGGAGAAAATAGGATCAAGATTTGTCTGATATGATTGAACATCTTACTGCCATCTTATGTAAAAATTTGTATGTTTATTTTTTAGAAACTGTTAGCTCCTTTGGACCTCAGCCTGAATTTCCGCGGGGAAATGTTTACCTTTGGTGCAATTTCAGAGAAGGTCACCCTAATACAGATTGGTGTGAATTTGTCATTGAAGGTGCAAGACACTGGAAAACTAGAAAGGTTGCTACAGGTACGAATAACATAATTTATTATTTAATTAAATATATGTATTTGCATATGAAAAATATTATATTACAAACATAATTTTGCAAGCATATGTGCAGATTTGCACGAATACAATCACATATAAGTTAAAACCTAGGTACGTACAGATGTTTGTGTGTATTTCTGATGATACTAAATGAACCTGAAATGAGAAAATAATAAATTTATAAAATCTTCAAATGCTTACAAAACTTCTTTACAGGTGCAAGATCAAAGTGAAAATTGTTGTAGAATAAACAAATATGAATTCTCTAAACAAGAATTCCCAAGTAGCATTTTTACACAGAAAAATTTCTGAATGTGTGTTTGCTGTACCTTAATTTGTGCTATAAGACTGAATGTTAAAACCAAGCTGCAAAGAACATGTAATTTAAGTTAGTTGCGAATTTTACTTTCAGAATAAAAATCCTTTCCATATATTTTAACTACAATAACAAGCCATCTCTCATTACGCTTTCAACTGAAGGGTTAGAACTATTTGCATAGTAAACAACGTAACTTAATCTCAACATTTAAAAACAGACGTCACTTCAGCAAACTCTGTATATATAAAATAATATAAGATTACTGACTAATCTACTTGCTGAGAAAGTAAAATGGCTTTACCTTTATCTCTTATTTATAACTTTAACTTGAGTACCGCTTAGGACAATTTCCTGAATGTGGTTGTTTTTATCTGGTTTTGACTTACTGGCTGTCTCCACGCAGGATAACACAGTCTTGCTCTCAGCGTGACTTATTTTAAGGCTCCTGTTAAAACTCTTTTTCGCATAGTGTGTCTGGAAAGGAATAGACATTCTCTATTTATCTGTAGTGCCCTAAATGGAAATTTACAATGGGCATAAAATAAGATTCTTATTCTAATATAATTCAGGATTTTTACAGTTATACTTCTTATAAAATGTGCTAGATGTTAATGGCAATCAGGATTTTAAGGAGTGGAATATAATTGGATCTGACGACTTTTACTGTTTCATTAATGTATTCTATTTATTGGCTTTTTTATACACCTGATTATTTGTTTTATAAATTCTCGGTGTTTAACTTAACTTTGACGGAGTACGCAACCCACAATATTCAAAATGTTTAGTTGTCATATTTAGGAAGAGTTTCTGCTAATTCTCATAAACAAAATACTTTATTCAAATTATGTAATTATTTTGTACACATTTGCTTGTCATAGACAGCGTTACAAAACGTAGAGTTTCATGAAACAGGTTCGTTTCAGTTTTCTGAGCAGATTTCAGCGTGTGTTTTCAGCTAGTTTGTTTTTTATCTTAGCTTAGAAGAGTGTAGTACTGTAGTATCAAAGCAATAATCCTTAAATTGTATAAAAATAATTAGAAAATTATTGTATAGATAGCATTGATTTCAGACAATAAGAAAAATATGAATCTGATAATAAAAAAAAAAAAATTGGAAGTCACAATTTAGGGAGAAGCTAAGAGTGACAGCGGTAGAAGTAGTGAAGCCAGATAAATAACTCTTGACAACAGAAAGTACGCGAAACGTCTAAATAGTGAAGATTTGTGCTTTACGCTTTTCAAAGAAAAGGATTCTGTATTTATCTCTAACAGTTATTTGATGGATCAGTATTGACTTTTACCCGTATTTCATTTATGTCATTACTTTATGACCATGTTATGTGAAAAACAAAATTAGCCTATTTACGCAAATAAAATTAATACAAACAGAAATAGTTTAGGTATCTACATATCAATTGTGTATTCGTATACTACAGTTGTAGGTATTTGTATATCAGACAGTTGTGACAAAATTAACTAGTCTAAACAGGCATGTTCACTTTAAAGTAAAATAAATTAAGAGATTGGCGATGAAGCAAGCTTATTGTTAAAAGACATATGCTTCGTGCAAATGGATAGAGTGAGAGCTGGTTGAGAGCGCTACGGTCATCTTTTTTGCTACACGAGGGCTAGCTAAACCGGGACCTACTGCTCAAAGGTGATTCCAAACGGCTAAAAAGATCCATGCCAACTGTGGGACTCTAACGCACTGATGACTCTAGTACCGAATGCCAGCGCCCTAGTCATTTCGGCCATCGTCCGGCAATAAACAACTGGATAGAGGAACGCTCGTATGTTAAAATTGCAAGGTATACTTGTTCAAACTTATCGTTATAAAAACAAATATAAGGAATAAACTTAATGTTTCAAAGAAATACCCGATGTATATTCTCCTGTTATAATAAGCACATGATGAAATAAAATTTTTTTTCAAAGTTTGCAAAGCTGCTAATATAATGCTAAAATAAATTTTTGAAGCCTAAGATTATTTTTGCTACCTTTTTAATACCCGTTATTTATCTAAGCTTCTCACATTTTATGTCTATTTCACCAAAATTTTTGTGTCTGAATTTTGAGATGGGCCTATAGGAATTCACCTGTATGTAATTCCCAGATTTGCGTATTTGCACTGGGTATTAATAATTTGCCTTTAAACCAAACACTTAAGAGTGTAAAGTAAAACTGTATAAGAAAAAAATCAGATAATCTTTCAATAATGGAAAAAGACCAAAGTACCCTTACCAATCAACGATTACACTGAAATTCACTAATCACTGTGCACTACATGCATGGATATTTTTCCTTTACACTTTAATGCTCTCAACTAGTTACAAATGATTCTGAGCCTCACTTACATTGAGACGGATTAAAAATAAAACTTGGTTTCAGAAATACAGGCGCAAAAATGCCTATTGACATGAACGTGACTCCAGTTGGAACTAAGGAGAATGAACTGGTTTATAAACAACTACAACTTTTACTTTTACTCTCATTTTTGATTTCGATTATTATCTTTCAAAATATCGCATGTCCTTGTGCCTAGAATAACACTCTTATTTTGCCTCTGAAGTTAATCATGTTTGGTTAAAGTATATTACACCACCATTATGTGATCGCTTAACATATTACCATAATAATGCATTACTGACGTTGTGGGCAGCACACAAATTTTTATTTACTTGAAACTGCTTCTTAAATTACTGTCATCAAAATTTAAAAATCAAACAATAAAACAGATTAAAATATCTAAGGAATACAAAGTATCTATATTGCTATCAACTGTAAAATGTAAACATTTTAGATAAGAAAAGAGCTACCAGATGGCTCAGATTCCAGAATTAAAGAGTAGTTGTATAGAGCGTCGAGTTACATGGGCGTCAACCAGTTTATTCCGGAGGGAATAGTGATTGATGGAGAACATTGATAGATTGCTTTAAGGAATACATTTACAACGATATCGTTCGCACACCTTTGGTGTGCCATTCAAGAAAAAGATTACAGTTTGAATATTATTATTTTTTTCCTCCTTGGAATCAGTGTTGTTAAAGGGGAAGAAATAGAATATTGTTCTGGATAAACACGCCAATCATACTGTTGGACGCAACGGAAAATTGTTTGCCTTTCAACTTGATTCGCGCAGTAAATATTGCGTTATGGTACCTCTTTTAATCGTGACAAAATATCATCAATACGGGTTTCTGTTAAACGTTTTTCAACGAGTTTAATTAGAATGTAAAATAAATATAGAGGCGTATGACTGGAATAACTAATTAAGAGTAAGATACAGTGTACTAGAGATGCAAGTTATGTAACATGTTCAAAAGTAGCCTATTTTTGAAGGCAGAAATCTGTGTATTTTAAAAGACTTTTTTATTTTAAGTTGCATCTGAATTACTTGAAAAACAAGAAATACCTCGAAAAATCTTTGTCAGACTTTTTTTTACATTAAAAAATCTGGATCTTATCAACCACATTTCAATATGTTCAAAGATCTTTAAAATACATTTGTATTAGTGGTCAGTTTAAATATTTTGCCCATTCATTACACCTTTCAAAGAAAGACGTGGGTGGTTAAGACCATTTTTCCTCAGCATAGGGTATGAACAATCCCCTCACCTGAAATACCACATAGCTACTCTATACCAAGCCAATAAAGTATGTATGATACCAGGTATGTGTGTTGGGGGATATGAAAAACTATGGTGAAGAAAAATACTTATTTTATCTCCAGTCTAGCCCCATGGTTATTCATAGATGCGCAACGACCATTAAAAACAAATTTACTCATGAAGTGTTGTATATTCGTTATTCTTATAAGATACATTTTTAATGCCAATTATCACCTTTTAATGCCAATTATCCCCATGCCAATGTTCACCTTAGAAATAACTGAACAAAATCACTTTCGTACTTAGTTGTTTAGTGACAACAAATGAAATAAATTACCCAACTCATCATATTCACGTATTTGATGTTTAAAACGTTTTTCAGTCCCGGACCTTTTCTGTCGCCAATGAAATATAATACGTTCATATTGTAATTCAAGGAAACAGGATTAGAAATTTCTTATCTGCATTTTTATTTAGAAAGCAGGATATTGTGATATTGCTCCTCACCACAACTAAGGGTAAAAGCAAGGGAATAAGATTTTTTTCAGTTTCAGGTGTCGAGAATAGTACTCTTGAAAAAAAAAATTTCCCCACCTACACTGTCACTGACTCATTAGTTTTCCACTAAAGAAGACACTAACCCGGATCCAGGAACGTATCTCACTCTCTGAGAATTCATTTACGTAATATATCTCTTCATAAAGCTTGAAGACAGAAGTTTTTTTCTATCCACAAAATACTAGTCAAGAAAATCTCTCCAAGAGAAAAAAGGCAGGAACACGAGATAAAGAAATATTCTAGAAACTTCGCTGAATGTAGTTGTTCGTTCAAACATTTTTCATTCTATATAGAACTCAATGCTACGATTCTAGACTTATTTTACCTCTCTCTTGTGATTTGTTTGCATTTTCTTTGCCACGTGCAAAGATTAGTTTTTATCAAAGGTGGCAACATTAATTAATCCAAGATTAAAAAAAAAAAAAATTATTTTGACATGGTGAAAGAGCGTTCTGCTTACAGACTGCCTATGCGTAAAACAGTACCAACAAATTAAAAGTAGCTAATACAAACAAACAAACAAACAAACAAACAAACACACACACACACACACACACACATTCGTTTCAGAAGAAAAATATAGATCGTTGAAACAGAGAGCCAAAACACGATGGTAAACCAAAACAAGAATACCAGAAATTAACTGTCTAATGATAACATCTCTGTATAAAGTGCTGACATTATCACTAAACGAAGGATTGTTTCTGAAAGTTGTGATATTCAAGATATACACAACTTTGCACTAGACAATCCTTCCAAACAATCAATCAGGAGTAAACCCTAAAAGACAGAAAAACCACGTTTCAGGTGTGCATTGAATCCGATCACACGGAACAATAGACGAATTCCAGTTAAGAAGTTAAGCTAAAGAGATGAAGCATACTTCAAACATTTCAACACCATATCCTAGGCATGCAATTTAAAATATATATATATATATATATATATATATATATATATATGTGTGTGTGTGTGTGTGTGTGTGTGTGTGTGTGTGTGTGTGTGTGTGTGTATATAGAGAGAGAGGGGGATAGATAGCTAGATAGATATAATATGACCCGTTTAGGGCAAATATGGTGTGAGTCTTTATTTATTTATTTATTTTTTCATATTTCGAGATTATAACGTTAATCGAAGCTCTATATTCATTAAACTCTATGTTAGGTAGATTCTAGCCAGCACAGAGTAAAGTTAAACCACTTTAACAGAAGACAGAATGAGCACAGAGAGAGTGCTCTCTCTTTCGATCAGTAGTGTACCACGAAATCTGAAAAAAACGACATATATATATATATATATATATATATATATATATATATATAGATAGATAGATAGATAGATATTTATATATATATAGATATGTGTGTGTGGAGAGAGAGAGAGAGGGTAGAAACAAAATAATCAAGACATGAAGGTCAATCAAAACAACGATACCATAAATTAACAGTTTAATGATAACATCTCTTTGTCAACAGCACCGGTACTATAACTTTTCATTCTCTGTGATACTTTAAAAAATTGTTTTCTTTCCATTACATATATATATATATATATATATATATATATATATATATATATATATGTGTGTGTGTGTGTATGTGTGTGTGTGTGTGTGTGTGTGTGTGTGTGTGTCTGTGTCTGTGTCTGTGTGAGTAATATATCCATTACATCCTTAAATTATAATATGAAAAGGAAAAACTAGCTCATATTTACATGGCTGGAGCTAGACTCAGCCTGAAAGGAATAAAATTAAATTTGGAAGCATTTGGGTCGAATCGTTTATTAGAGCGACAAATGTACGTCCGTTCATTTCAGAAAACAGCTTGGAAGCGAATATCACCTTTCAACCTTACGCGCGAGAGGGCGAAAAAAAACATGTGGCTATTATTTTGTAGGATCAACAGAATTCGGGGCTCGTGATGCGAACCCACGCCTGAATTCTAAAGGCGCATCTACACACAAGTGAATCAGCTCCCCCCCGTCGCCTCTTGACACATTTTGGCGTCGATTAGCCCCCCCCCCCCCCCGAACGTGGGGGAAGTATTTCGTCGCTTTGATCATTCGTCTTAAAACCGCTCTCCGGAGCGGCCTGAGTACGAATCATCAAAGGCACGAGGGACGCTATAAAACCTCCTCTCGGTGGCGGGACCAATAAATCACTGTTTTCCCCTACACTTCGCTCTCTGTTTCGTGGATGTGTGCTCGCAGTGTTACATGTACACGTGTAGAAATGCAAAGGCATGCGATTCATGGGAAGTTCTGTTGCTAAGGGTTTTAAAGTGATAAAGTAATGTTACTGGGGATTGGATTTAGGAAAAGGAATTTAAATGCTAGAATGGAGGGCATAATATTTAATTTATTACTTACTTACTTTTACACACACACACACACACACACACATATATATATATATATATATATATATATTGGAACCTGGATCCATCGTTTTTAAAGGGACCTATTGCATTGAACGATAAATGAGGGAAAACTATGGATGCGGGAACATAGGACAGAAATATTATCTTTGGGACTGGATGAAATAAATGACACATACGGGAAAACGATGATTCGGGGAGCAATCGATCGAGGTTCCACTGTATATATTTATTTATTTAATGCCAGAAAAAGTCATGTAGATTATTCACTTATTCTCTTGTCCCTCATGCACTAATGCGCTTAACTTGGAACCAGATTAATGTTAATCCGAGAGCGGATCATAAGCACTTTCGAAGTGCTTTTGTCACCTCTTGCGAGATCTCCACCTTTACGGATATCTAAGATCCTCTTATATCTGTTTTCAACATATGTCATTTTTCTTCAGTCTGATATTTTCGATTTATTTCTAAAAATAGTCTGCGAATAATTGAACTAACTACACCCGGGATGTTGATGCTTTCTTAATTCAGCTTTTCTGCCAAGTCTTACATAGAGAGAGACAGGGAAAAAAAAGTTTTCGATCAGAGTCTGCAGATGGTATTAAGGATTTATCTGAACATGAAAAACCGCGCGCAGTCCTGAATGCTTCTCTGTAACAAAGCTCCTCCTGCCGTAGTTTCCAAGCTTGCTAGTAATCTCTCTCTGCTTATAAACAGGATGACAAACGGGAAAAATTCTCTAATTCCTAAAAGAAATGGGTCTGTCACGTTTTAAAAATTTGGTTTTTCGTCATGGACTCTCTAACGCGATGAGCGATTGGATCAAGTTTTCCCTGTAGTTCAGGGGTGGCCAACCTTTTTGGGAAGAGTGCCACTATCTGAAAAAAAAATATTATGCGTGCCACTATCTGAAAAAAAATATGCGTGCCACTATCTGAAAAAAAAAATATTATGCTTGCCACTTCCAACTTTTCCAACATACAAAAAATATAAAAAGGTGAAAAAATGTTTTAGGCTGATAATGGGATTTTTACACAAATAGCACATTTTTTTTATCTGAGTAGTGGAGATTTAAAAAATAATATAATAAATAAAACAAAAGTACATTTTAAAGGTTCAGTCAGTTAGGTTATGTATAAAATAAAATGAATAACTTGAAACATTTAATTCTAAATAATTATTAAACAGTCCGTACTTAATTAATGTGGCTTTTATATTTGTAGTTTTTTTACCAAGTCATCTATATTAGGATTAGTTCTTGAAGATGCTAACAAAATTAGGTGTTTTAGATGCATATCAGTTAATCTTAATCAATATTTTGATTTTATTATGTTCATAATAGAAAACATTTGTTCACAAACATATGTTGATCCAAACCTACACCTCGTTGTACTGGTGTCAAGCAGTGCTGCTTTCCTGCACTGTTATTTTCAGTAGCGTATGAGTAGGGTTTTTACAGATTTTGAAAAATTATTTTTTCAAATTGCTTAATTTTTCAATAAGTCTCCGCGTGCCACTGTTAAAACGCCGCCGTGCCACACTGTGGCACGCATGCGGTGGGTTGGCCACCCCTGCACGCGTGCCGCGGGTTGTCCACCCCTGCTTTAGTTGCTTACCTATAAAGAAAGGAAAAGTTTTCGTAGAACTCTACATCTCATCAGTGGCGTAACGAGCATAACTGGCGCCCGGGGCACGATACCTTTTTGGCGCCCCACCCCCGAAAAACACATAGTAATATAATATATAAAATTAGTTAAAAGGACCATTTGGCGCCCCTCTGCAAGTGGCGCCTGGGACATGATAGACCCCCTTGCCCCCCTCCCTCGCTAATCCACTGCATCGCAGAGAAAGGCTCTTCGATATTTTTGCATACCCATCTGTTGGTGAAATCGCCCTTTAATAAAGCACTTTGGGTTCAAATGATTGTAGAATCCGGCTATAATTTGCCCCAGTTCCGCACTATTTCTTATGTCTTATATTTATTAGCTATACATCTGCTGTCATTACAGAGACGTTCATAATGCATACTGATAGAATAGCAAAACCTCTTATACAAAGCGATACATGCAATGACATGTTTTTGAAAGGTTTAAATTCTATTTAATAATAGGCCAATTATGAGGTGTCTAAAACTCAATCGTGTGCCAGAGGATTTTTTAAGCCTTAAAATTTTTAATTTTATTTTTTTTAATATCATCTTCATATCTGTATAACAAAATATAATAAAATTGAGTTTGATTAAAGATTTTGATTTAGTTTAAAAGTAACATTAAATTCGTAAGCAGTCCAATTTTATGTCAACACTGAAAGACGTGAGTCAGAGTTTTTTTTTTTTTTTTTTTTTTTTTTTAAATAATGAACATAATAAACTAGTTTTGATCGCCTTAAAAACTCTGGTTTTAGTACGTGATCAAAAATATTATAATTTTTTTACATTAAACGTAGTAACCTAAAATGTCTGTCAGTACACTAAAGAAGGATATTTTATAGACGAACTTTCGCCAGAGAGTACAAGAATGGGTTAAATAATTTTAGATGATTGCTAATACTGTAAATATCTAAAAATTCAATAACACCAAATATTGTCCTTCCAAACTCATTTTTAATTTGGAATTGATGTTGTTCTAATATGTAGTTTTATAATGGAATACAATTTTATTTTCCCTAAGTATTTGCGTGTAGCATATATTATTAATTGGGTTTCCCCACCACCACCACTACAACCGAAAAAAAAAAGGCAGTAATAAGATGATGATTTATGAACTTCGAAAACAAAAAGCCTAAATTTGGGTAAAATATTAAGGGTGTGTGTGAATTTATAATGAATCTTCTCTCTGTTCTTTTTTAATTAGTGTTATGCTACTTTCTAAAGCAGTTGACAGCATTGGAAGTCGGAACTAAGACTCTAGAAAGAAAGAACCGTTGTATTTTATTTTTGTTTTTAAAGACTTTTGTAACATGTTGTCTGTTTGCTTGGAAGAACAACACGAAAATTGCCACTGTGCTCAAATGCAAGTCAGTGTCTCTCAGCTAGGGGTCTGTTGACCCCCTACGGGTATGATCTACGGTCGTCCTTAAGGAGTAACATGGTGAATCAATGCATTGTCTGTTGTTGTTCTATTGTAATGTCATGTTATAAGAGTAATGTGTTTTTCTGAAACCCTAGGGGATTCTTAATTTTGTATCTTTCTTAGTGCTTTGTTAAAAGAATTTATCACCTTAGTCTTGCTGTGTAGGATCTATGTGGGTTTGTCTGACTTCAAAGATTGCTTTGGAATATTTCAGCGGTGTTGTTCCATAACAGAAAAATGACTTATATGGGGTCTTTGAAAATACGAATGCATGTCATCGCATATTTCTCATATAAACTCATATAGTGCTCTAAATAAATAGAGTTGAACACTGTCAAAGCACACTGAATTCAATTTTCATTTCATTTATTTGGTCTACATATCCCTTTTCCCATTATAACTTTTTCAAGTCTTAGAGAAGTATATGCAGACAAGTTTCCCCTACGTTATTCCTTTCCGTAAACCCTGTAAATCCTTAATATACTGAACTAGACAAAAGAATATTGAGTTGTGGATTCTCTTGACATAACAAACTATTCAATATGGTGTTTATGCAACAGTCAGGTGTCAATAAATTGCAGAAAGTAAATCATTATTGATTTTAAATAAAATAAAATGCCCTTGCCAATGAGTTTTTGTGTTTATGTGCGTACTTTAAAAAATGATACCCACATTTAAAAAATAAATCTCATCAATGAAGAAAAGAAATATGATTAAGAATAAGTAACCTGCTGCATTAACGTTACCATTTTTGCAAAAAATGTATCCTTTTGTAGGTGGATTTTTTTTTTACCTAACTGATGATAAAAGCCTTAACATTAATAGTCATTTCCTACTTCCTTTGTTAATTATAATAATTTATCATCCCAGCCAGTTCATCGGAGCAGAGTGTGCATGCACGCAAGCAGTCAGTTCCAAGGCGTTTGTGAAAGCTACAAGAAGTACAAAATATGATAAATTAGTCTGTAGGGGCAGGTCCTACGTGGCCGGGGGCAGAAGGGGAGTAAGATTTGCCAGGCTCATGAGCTTAAGTTCCCGGTTGGCTTTACTCTGCGTAAAGCATAGAAGCCCAGTAAGAAATGTTTACCCAAGCTCGCTGCTCAGAGTGCACGGGTGCGGAAGAGATGTGACGCATGTTTTATAAAGAAGTCAAAGTTGACCTGTTTTGTCTTTCCCTTTTTAAAAATAATAGTAAAAATAATAGTTAAAAAATAATAATAAATCTTATGCTTGATGTAAAATATTATAATCTCGTTTGAGTGTTTTTGTTTTGTTTTTCCCTGAAAAAGGGGATATGAGTCTTTTTTTCCCCCCAAATTGAGACGTGTTGTACTTTCTTTCCAATATTCTTTTTCGTTGATCTGAGGCTTTTAAAACATTTTTTTTAATCCTAAAGACTTCATAGCTTTACTACAGCGAATTCCCTTTGACAACCCTCTTTAAAGCTGATTGATTCACATTGCATTCGGAGCGTTACGTTACGTTACGTTACTCCGTTAGCTCCGAGATTGTTCACATGACCTGTGATTGGTTTGACGGATCACCTGGACAATGAATTGAACTGTGATTGGTTAAAATTTTTGACGCTGACGCTTCGTAACGCTCCATATTCAGTGGGTTTGGTTTGGTTTGGAACACTACGGTCAATTTTTGCTACACGAGGGCTAATTAAGGGGATATGCGTCTTTTTTCCCCCCAAATTGAGACGTGTTGTACTTTCTTTCCAATATTCTTTTTCGTTGGTCTGAGGCTTTTAAAACATTTTTTTTAATCCTAAAGACTTCATAGCTTTACTACAGCGAATTCCCTTTGACAACCCTCTTTAAAGCTGATTGATTCACATTGCATTCGGAGCGTTACGTTACGTTACGTTACTCCGTTAGCTCCGAGATTGTTCACATGACCTGTGATTGGTTTGACGGATCACCTGGACAATGAATTGAACTGTGATTGGTTAAAATTTTTGACGCTGACGCTTCGTAACGCTCCATATTCAGTGGGTTTGGTTTGGTTTGGAACACTACGGTCAATTTTTGCTACACGAGGGCTAATTAAGGGGATATGCGTCTTTTTTCCCCCCAAATTGAGACGTGTTGTACTTTCTTTCCAATATTCTTTTTCGTTGGTCTGAGGCTTTTAAAACATTTTTTTTAATCCTAAAGACTTCATAGCTTTACTACAGCGAATTCCCTTTGACAACCCTCTTTAAAGCTGATTGATTCACATTGCATTCGGAGCGTTACGTTACGTTACGTTACTCCGTTAGCTCCGAGATTGTTCACATGACCTGTGATTGGTTTGACGGATCACCTGGACAATGAATTGAACTGTGATTGGTTAAAATTTTGACGCTGACGCTTCGTAACGCTCCATATTCAGTGGGTTTGGTTTGGTTTGGAACACTACGGTCAATTTTTGCTACACGAGGGCTAATTAAGGGGATATGCGTCTTTTTTCCCCCCAAATTGAGACGTGTTGTACTTTCTTTCCAATATCTTTTTCGTTGGTCTGAGGCTTTTAAAACATTTTTTTTAATCCTAAAGACTTCATAGCTTTACTACAGCGAATTCCCTTTGACAACCCTCTTTAAAGCTGATTGATTCACATTGCATTCGGAGCGTTACGTTACGTTACGTTACTCCGTTAGCTCCGAGATTGTTCACATGACCTGTGATTGGTTTGACGGATCACCTGGACAATGAATTGAACTGTGATTGGTTAAAATTTTTGACGCTGACGCTTCGTAACGCTCCATATTCAGTGGGTTTGGTTTGGTTTGGAACACTACGGTCAATTTTTGCTACACGAGGGCTAATTAAGGGGATATGCGTCTTTTTTCCCCCCAAATTGAGACGTGTTGTACTTTCTTTCCAATATTCTTTTTCGTTGGTCTGAGGCTTTTAAAACATTTTTTTTAATCCTAAAGACTTCATAGCTTTACTACAGCGAATTCCCTTTGACAACCCTCTTTAAAGCTGATTGATTCACATTGCATTCGGAGCGTTACGTTACGTTACGTTACTCCGTTAGCTCCGAGATTGTTCACATGACCTGTGATTGGTTTGACGGATCACCTGGACAATGAATTGAACTCTGTGATTGGTTAAAATTTTTGACGCTGACGCTTCGTAACGCTCCAGATTCAATGGGTTTGGTTTGGTTTGGTTTGGAGCACTACGGTCAATTTTTGCTGCACGAGGGCTAATTAGACGAGGGCTAAATACACCTACCGCTTAAAACTGATTCCGAACTGCTACAAACTTCCATTTCTAGAGTGGGACTCGAACCCACAGACTCTGGTACCGAATGCCAGCGCCCTAGCCATTCAGCCATCATCCGGCCAAAGACAGATTCAGTGGGAATAGGCCGTTAAGCTTTGTAAGATTTCTCCTCCTACAGACCACTTCGTATGGTGGTTAGCGCACCGAGCTGCCACAGTGAGGACCTGAGTGGGGCATGGATGATCTTGTGCTGTCCTCTAATAGGCAGTGATTCTGGTTCACCTTTATGGGGCTCCCGTTATAAAGAAGATAACAAATTCGTGGTGTGGAATGAGTGAAAGTTGTAAAGACGAGTATCTGCTGCTATAGGGGGAAAATTCCGTTTATTTAGATTGCTTGGTGGGCTGTGCAAAGCGAGAAGGGTATTTAATCTTTAAGCATAAAAAGAACAAAAATCATCACTTGATTTTTAAGTGCTCTAAAAATTAGTTGTTTAAGTATTAGATCAAATAGCTACCATTCAAAGATCTGTTTGCATTAAGGGGATGGTGGACCTTTCAAAACGATTTTTGAAATTTTTACCACAGAGATATGAAATTTTGTATATATATTCATTAAAGTATAACAATATTAAACACCTTATAAAATTTTATAAATATTTTTTTAAAAAATATTTTATAATTAAAAAATTTAAATTAAATTACCCTTCTTTAAAATGTTCCTTGCGACTCAATTTTAAATTTTTCCCCTTAATTTTGCATTTATATTGCTTATAAATACTTTCTGAACAAAGTTATGTATTTTTTTTGTACTTTCGTTGAATAGTTAATTTTTAGAAAATATTTTTATGCTCGTACTCTGAATTTTCGCTAAATTTTTGTATTTTTCTACACTAAAGTTAAACTTTTATAACCTAAATGACCTCGAATCCTAAAATGGATACATAACTTTATTTTGATGTATTACAGGAATCGTTATTATAAATTTCATAAAATTTCGTCAAAAATTATGACGCGAGGAGCATTTTAAAGACTTGCAAATCTGGAAATTTCTTATTTTGAGAAAAAGTCATTTAAAAGATAATTTTTTAACTACCTTTAATACTTACTACTCTAAAGCCACCAATTTTTCATTTTTCTTTTCACTACACATTTTAAATGCATTTCATTCCAATATTTACATGTTTTTAAAACATTAATACACCCTCAACAAAAATTCCAATTTTAGCTCGATTTTTGGTAATTTGAAAGTCCACCATCCCCTATTAAAGACCTCGTGGTGCCCTGAAAATTACTTATTTGCTCGTTCAGGGGGGGGGGGGGAAGCCAGTAGATTGAAAACAAATGCTTTACTTCTCAAGTTTAAAATAAAGTTCAATCTTGTTTACTTTAGAAACAAGAGGCTAAAGTGCGGTTAAAGACCTAAACGACTGACTGTCATTTCGAACCAAACAGATGAGCCCCGTGAACAAATGCACCTGTCATCTGCTCAGAGATGACACGAGACATTGCACCTGTGATGCTTTAGTAATAAATGTGTTCGTGACAAAGTATGTTGTATAAAAGTGTAAGCATCGCTATGAAAATTTATAACAAAGCGTTGAATTACGTGTAATTTTTATTTTGGAAATATACAATAATTAAAACTGTTCTATCTCGAAAGCTAATTTTCGAAAGGTATCGTATGCACTATATATATAGAAAGAGAGAAATGTAGATGGATAGATAGATGAATGAATTATAAATGTACATGTAAAATATCTATCTTGACGTTACTTTTTGTTTTTGTAGAACATTCTCTCGTTACAGCTTAATTTATATAAGCCAACTTGCAGAGTATGATAAGAAAAATATGTAAACTGATATCTCTTGTTCACTTGGTTGTTTTAGAATTTATTTTTAACAAAATATTCCTATTAGATCGTTCACTAACACCTCATTCATGTCCAAAATAATACTGTTAACTTGTTTATGAATCGAACATTTAATGGCATTAAATCATTTACCATAATCAGCTAATATATTTAAAATAAAATGATCTTTATTTCGCTAAAATAAACGGGAAATTCGTTTGAATGAACGAATGACAATTTAAAAAAATTTTTAACAATATATTTTAAAACAATAATTTTGAGCTAGAATTTTTTGTTTAAATAAATATTTTACTTGCATGAAAGTACGAAATGCAGCAATATAGCACGATGTGAACCACTGTTTACAAAAATGAAACTCTGCAGTTTTACTGGTGTACTTTCACAAGTTGAAAAAAACGAAACTATCTTTTCAAAAAATCGCCAATCTTTTTTTTTTATATCTAATGAAAAGATTGATGTTGTGTCAAAGAATATTTGTATTCAGGTAACAATAAACACACGATAAAATTTCTAAATAAAAGAATTGAATTTGAGTAAAATAAATTACAATTTTTTTTTTTGATTGATCGAATGACATTTTAAAAAATAATTTTGATATATAACAAACATTGTTTTACGGGCAAAAGAAAAGTACTAATTTCCTACATTAATTTTCCACTATATTTGCTATGCAACAGGAAGAAAATTTTCCTCTCTGTTAATATGTAACTTTTTTTTTTACTTGTTTACATTTCATAATCTTTTATAAACGCATTTCTTCATAATTAACGTTTTATGATACTTCTCTGAACACTCAGTTTCTTACCTCATTCGATGATCGGCATCTATAAACGTCTAAAGATATTGAGCATATGACAAACGACTGTCAACATCGGAAAAAGAATCCGAGTCTTATTATCTCGAGACAGATGCCTTCTCAATTGAGTCGTTCTAGCGCTAACCTATGAGGAAGTCTTTGTTTTCGATCACTCTCCGTTTAAACTTGTCAGTGAAATTGTTTAAGTTACTGCGGTCATAAAAATATCATGTACGCTTATTCACTTACAAAAGTATATAAAGCTGGTGCAGTCAAAAATTTAACAACTTAGATGGAGTCTTCATTTCTTTACAAGTTTAATATTTGAATGATGTGAAATGCCAAATTTTTTTAATTGTATCTCTAGAAGATGAAGGATGCTGGAGCTTACATGTCCTCTAAAATGTTGAAATTTCTTTCATCTAAGGAAATATAGTGTAAACATGGTGGCAGAAACGCCGCTATTATGCCGCTGCACATCGAGAACATTACATCGCAATTGTAATGGAAATGGCTACCCCCGTTTAAACCACCTCGGGGCCGAAATGTTAATTTTTTCTTCTACATTGCAGAGCCGTCAGAAGGACCTTTAGAAACACATCATTTATCTCTAAAGGAATTATCATTCATGCTTGTTACGTTGCGTTATCACGAAGCGACGACCGTGTCGTTACAATGTAGAGTCGCGAAAAGGGACTTCAAGAGAGGTCGTCACGCTGTGACTTAATGCTACCTTTTCGTTACGGCACAAAATCCTGAACGGGATATAATAATGAAGGGTAAAACTGCAACATTTTTAGAGTATTGGAAAGTTATCAAAGTTTATAACCCCGTTTTTCCTCTCCCCTCGCGCCAAAGAGTATTTCACTACTAACCCACCTTGATATTTCTTTTTTCCCCGTGGAATTCTGCAATCAACTCGTTACGATTTGTATGACCCTGAAGAGGGCCTTTTTTTTCTTTTGCTGAGGGCCACCTATCCTAATCTTGTTAATTGATCTTCCTGTCTCTTATCTTAAAATTAACTATATTAAATTATTCTCTTATTCTTGCTACCAATTTATCTACTTATTCTTAAATTTCCCTTACCCTTCAACTTATGAAGGTGTCAAACTTTAAATTTAGTACTTTGATAGTAATTTTACTCTTAATTAATGTACCTAGCCTTTAAATTTTAACTATTGAGCACATTATCATTGATTACATTACATCTTGCGTACAGGAGTTAAAACCTAATGGTCAAGGAACTCCAGTCCTCACTCAATTCTGCTCAGTTTCACTGCTAGATTTGAAAACGTCTTCCGACTTCTGAACAAAGTTTGTGTTGGAGAGGAAAAATATAAATGGCTTCCAGTAACGGATAATCCCTGTAACAGTGTGACCAGGGTTTGTTTCACCATATAACCCTTCAAACTATGTCAATATTATCCAGTTAACAATTACAGTTACATCACATTTTTCTCTGCAGGTACTTACGCTGCTATTGTACTCGATGGTGGTCAAGCAACAACTCTTCACTTCACACGAGAGACCGACTTCTCTAAAGTTATGTGCTTCAAGTTGGAGTACAGAAAGGGACCTCACATAGCCGCGGATCGTTCTAACAATATGTTAAGTGCTGTGTTTCAAAGCACAGTGTCCAATGGCTACTACTATTTAAACTTCACCTCGGATTCTAAGGACTGGACGACTGTTGAAATGCCTGTATCTTGGTGGGGAGGTCCAAGCTTTGTAAGTTTGTTTATCTCTTTTTGAAAGTTTAATAAGTCAAATATTATATCCATCGTTTCTTAATCAACCTTTTAAACATTATATATATATATAATAGCCGTTGTCTCTGTATAACACTTCCGGGCTGTACTCATCTATCAATTGAAGCCCTCAGTAAACAAACAGCCGGTTAGGCTTAATTTCAATTTCAGATGTGGATCAGAATTTTTTCTTACCTAAAAACTAATATCTTCTCCATCAAATCACGTTTGTTCAGCCTATTTTTCTATAAAACATTCAGAACTAAAAAAAAATGGATGCTTTTAGCTGTATATTTAACAGTTTTTAAAAATCTGCTTACTTTTGCGATGAATTCTGAAAGTAAACAAACTTGAATGTGAATGAATCAAGTAGCTCAAGTATTCATTTCGCGTAGTGAGTTGTAAAAAACTGGATGGCAGTCTACTACTCCAATCGCATGAAAAACTAAATAAATAAAAAATAATGAAAGGGTTTGCTTTTACAAGGTGTGGATTAAATGCAATATTGTTAGATAATTCGGGATATTTTTTAACTTTCATATACTTTTTTCATTATGACGTCATTATTAGTATTATGACGTCAAAATGACGGGTTACCTTCTAGTAATCTATATTGCACATTAAATACAGTCTTCAGTAGTGAACGATAAGCCCATCAAATTAGTATTTAGCGAAGATACTTGGTAATTAAATATGAATCGGTCTGTGTCAGAAAAGATGCTTCGGGTAAATGACAAAGAAGGAAGGGTTCGTCACAGGTGAAAGCGAAATCTGTAAGAGAGAAAATCCATTTTTATAGAACATTGCAAAAATAAAAGTAATAAAAACAACTAAATGTGGAAACGACATTTGCAAAGAAACTTTGACTTGGGTAAACCAATTTTAATTCGGTTGTTAAAGTATGGTGTAGTAAAAGGGGAAAAATTTATCCTGGTCTGACTTGCGTTATTGTGTATTTATCAGTCAAGTACTGTTTATTCTCCGTACATTATCTACGAGTATATATATAAAACAGTTCCGTAAATGACTGACTGACTGACAGACAACGCACTGACCAAACCGCTTGACATAAAGGGCTGAAATTTTTCATGGCGATTCTTTTTATAGTGTAGGGGTGCACTAAGAAAGATTTTTGAAAAATCCTTTTTAGATTTTTAAAAACTAAATTTTTAAGCTGTTTTTGTAACTTTTTTTAAGTTTGCATTTTAAATAATAATCTGAGGGTTATAAAATTTATATCACGAGAAAGATCATAAAAATTCCTTTAAAATGAAAACTTTTTCGAATCTTTACCTCCATTTTCTAATTTTTACTGAATTTTTAAAGATTCATTTTTAGAATTTAATTTATTAAATGTTGATCACGTGGTTTCTTTTCTTTTTGTGATACTTTAAACTAATTTTGCGGCACATGCGTAACAACGAAATAGACAAAAAAAATTAATTTTTTTCTTCCTAATGCGGCAGACGATTGGACATTATCCAAAAAAATATTAAAATACAGTAAAAGATATGTTCCTCAAATTGTACTATATTAACTGTACTAGTATGTTCTATAAAATTTAATTTCAATATTTTCTTCTACATTATTTTGTCTATAAAAATATCCATTACGATTTTTCTTATAAATGTATATATTTTTTTTTTTGCATTAATTGTATACATTGACTGTTGTATTTAATTTGAATGTACTCCGTAGCGAAGTACGGGTTTTCAGCTAGTGGTCATATATTTGACAATGAAGGGCATAGTAAAGAAAAAAATCTTTTGTAATTTCTTGTCGTCTTAAAGTAAACTCAGAGACAATTAAATTTATGATTAGTAGATATTTGTATATGTCAGACTCTCGTCTCCCATTCTTAAGTGGAATTGATGAACGTGAGTAATAGCGTCTTCAATGAGCCCAAAAGAAACGCAAACAGGTGTCGAACGATATACACCTTTGGAGAAGTGCGACAATAGTTAAAAGGACGCAAATCATTTAGAATGATTTGTGAAATCCATTAGCGGCTCGCTTTTACCTTGGAAAAGTCGGCAGCAAAGAAAATTCGTCATGGATGGTTCGAGAAGGCGCTGAGAAGAATGGATAAATACAGACGCCGGTAACGAATGGGGGAATAATAGACTTGGATTGTTGAAGGGTCGAGACACGTACGGAGAGACAGGGTCTCGGACGGACTTTGAATAATGAGCCCGGCTCTCACGAGTATATTAACGTTCGTCGGAACGAAACTTTGTAAATGACTTATTTAACCAAGATTTTAATGTGTTAATAAACCAGATGTAAATAAGAGTTGGTTCTACAGTTATAATTACTTCTACAAGATAATGATTTGTCGGATCACGACCTTAAAGGTTAACAGTATAGTCTTCCCGATCTCCAATTTTAGGGGTTGAATTTCAGCACTCGACCATGAGAACCACCAGAATGGGATGGACTCTGGGTTTAACCCTCTAGGATTTCGATCAGTTTCAAGAGGATAAAATTTATGAAAAGTGATTGGTCAGTATAAAATTAGGGAGTCCAAACCTAATTGGTCAGTCTAATTTAAGCATCCAAGTTAATTTAAGTCCTTTGACATTTCATTCACCATATATTCTTCAGTTAGGTTAGTATCATTATGGGTGAGTGGTCACAAAACTTTCTTGTCTTGGTTCGTCACTATCAGTGTTGTCAGAAGAGTAACCAAGGTCACCAAAATTCGGGACATCGATGTTAAAATAACGGAAAAATAGCAAACAATTTGGGTGTTTTTTCCTTAGCACATTAGATTATAAATTACTTACATTACATGCGATTAATATCTCTATGGTGGGTTTAATGATGCAATTTTCATAGGTTCAGTTTTAATAAATTTCGGGGCACCTTGACTATATTGTTTGTTGCTTACGTAATAAGAATTGACTTACTTTACAAAGAATGCTGTGAATTAAACGATCTTGAATATTTTGATTCCAGGAAAACAAACAGAAATAAATTCTGAAAGTCAAACAAAATTTTCGAATGAAAAAAGACAAAACATTTTCCCTTAACAAAAATTAAACAACCTGAAAACTTCCAGTTTATGACATCAGTTCTAGCTTTAAATTCTTCAGCAGGGGGTGGGGGGGGATACTTTCACATTTTATTAATTCCTAACATTAGACTAATATAGATCACTTAAAGAAAACGGTAAATCATAACTTACCTATCAACTTGAGAAAATTGAATATTTCTTGAGAGATATTTAAAGGTTAATGAGAAAAGTCACACACATACGAGTAAATACGAATATCATTTAGTACTTTACAGGTAGTAACAGGTAGTAACAGAAATTGAAAAAAAAAATTTAGCTCCTAATTTGCTGAAAATGATATTGCTTTTTTATTGAAATTGTTTAATTTTCTAAATGCAGTTACATATTCCATGTTCCGTCATTGCTTCTTGATCACTTTTTTTTTCAATAATTTTCAATTCTGATTAAACTTCCTGAGAAAACTCTGTTTAATTGATCATGAATGAATATTTTACTAACCGACGTTCGAGAAGCCAACTTGTTCATCCTACTTATTGTAAACATTTATAAATCAACTTGCAACTTCATATGTAAAATAATACTTGAATGGAATTACGTTATATATATATATATATATATACACATACACACAGGGTTCCTACCTATATCCGTTACACCCCCCTTAACTTCTAAACGGTGACATCTTAGGTCATAAAGTTGGTGTCTAGGTATAGTAAAAGGGCTATGCGCTACTCGAGGACACAACTTACAACTCCATCTATCGGCAAATTTTGGAATTAGCGTTTTTATCTCAAAACGGTACTACATACGGGAAAAGAGTCAATTACAAAGTTGTTTAGCATCATCGATTTAGTAAGAAAAGACACATTGCGCACACTATTATTTAAAACAGAATGTAGAAAATGAACATTTGTTCTGTCATGATTTCGAAAATTGTCATGTCATAAAGAGTGGAAGAAAGAAACTGAGACACTTCCCTATCTTCAGGATCATTTATTTATGTTGTTGAAAATGCTCTCCATTAGCCACTATACACATTTGCTCTCTGGACTGGATTTCTCGTTGTCAAATTGTACAACATGGCAGGTGTTACGGAGGCACAAGCATCAGTAATGCGTCGTCGAAGATCCTGCAATGAGGAGTCGCATATACCTGCCCTTTTATGTTTCCTTATAAAAAGAAGTCCAATGGGGTCAAGTTGGGTGAGCGCGGGAGTCAGTCTACGAAACCACCATATCCGATGACTTGATTCTCGAATGTCTCCATTAGGTACTGCTTAGCGTTTGATGTCTTATGCGGAGGGGCGCCGTCATGGTGGAACCATACATTTCTGAGTTGGTGCAACGGTAGATTCTCAACAAAGTCGGATATTACATCCTGAAGAAGCTCCAAATACCGTTGTCCCGTTAACGTTCCCTCGTAAAATACTGGTCCAATGAGCCTTCATGAAAAATTCCGACCAAGCATTCACCTACCAGCGTACTTGATGTCCAACTTCGACAGCATATCTCGGATTTTCCATCGACTAGGTATGAAAGTTCTGTCTATTCCACATTCCGTTGCGCGAAAAACATGCCTCATCTGTCTACATTGTCTGCCAGGAATGTTGGGTGGACCTCTAAGTTATTCATCACAAAGTTGCACCACGTGTAACGTCTCCGAGCATCTCTTGGCAGCAATCCCTGCACGGGTGTGGATCAGTATGGATGAGCCCCTAAATCATTGAGGATTTTCCAAACGCGGCTTTTTGAGAGGCCACAATTGTCACTGATCATTTTTGTGCTGCTCTGAGGATGGGCGGAAGCGTATGCTAGCACATTTTCCAGTTGCACTTTGCATCCTACATTGCGAGGTCTACGAACTCGAGGTCGGCTTGTCACGCAGCCCGTCTCCCTTAAACGTTTTACAACTTTTACAATGGTCTGCCGTGTAGGATGCGAGCCTGCAGGAAATCGTTCATGATACAACCTTGCAGCTGCTTTTGCCTTACGCCCACATTCAGTGTAAATTGACAACATCTCGCAATACTCTCTAATGCCAAATTTTGCCATAACCCTCAGCTTTAACGTACAACCCATCAAAAACATCATTTTTATACTACACTAGTTTCTGGTGAACAGGTATGACGTTCCATCCTCATTTGCATAATACATGAAATCCGTGTGATTTTTATACCAGACATGGTTGTTTAAAGTTTTCATAGTTTTCATAGTCCAGAAAGTTTTCATAGTTTGTAGAGACATTCAGTAAAACTTGCAACTGGTGGGGACAGAACCATGGTCCTTATGAATGCGAATCGCTTGCTTTTTCCCTGTGCAACAACACAGGCTGGTCCACAGGTCCTTAGTCCGGGAGGTGTTTTTTTTCGATCTTTGTGTTTCACGACGCCATAGTGTTGAAAATCACGACCAAACAAAAGCTCATTTTTTACATTCTGTTTTGAGTATTAATGTGCGCAAGGTGTCTTTTCATACCAAATGGATGATAATGAATAACTTTGTAATGACTTTTTTCCCGTATCTCGTACCGTTTTTTGAGATAAAAACGCTAATTCGAAAATTTTCTGATAGATAGCGCTGTAAGTTGTGTCATCGAGTAGCGCATAGCCTTTTCACTATACCTAGACACCAACTTTATGGCCTAAGCTGTCACCGTTTAGAAGTTAAGGGGGATGTAACGGATATAGGTGGGAACCTTGTATATATACTCTTAGACAAAAAAAAAATTTAAATAAAAAAACGAAAAAAAAACCGACGCATCAAGAAGGGGTAATGCAAATTGAACATAAATTGATATGCATACAGGTTTCGAAGGGAAAAGGAAAATTTTAAAGTTTGGCGGCCAGTGAATGAACATGTGACGCTGCAGCGCATCGTAACTGCGCAACTGGCAGGATATTAAAGAGGAGAAATTTCGATTCCAGGTCATAAGTTCTTTGCGAATTTCATTCTGTGTACTCAAGTAGACAGTAACTATGCCTCGCATACAGGTGCGCGAACAATATGCGCAGATGTCAACATTTTAGAGGGGACGCGTAGTTGGGCTCAAAGAAGTCGGTTGGTCTAATCGGCGAATCGCTCGACATTTGGATAGGAGCGATGCCAATATTAGACGATGTTGGCAGGAATGGGTGAACCATGGCCGAGCACAGTGTCAAGAAGGAAGCAGTCGGTCTAGAGAAACGACAGAACGTGAGGACCGAGCAATCCTCAGAGCGGTACTCACAGTCCCAGATTCACCATTATCAGCGATCGTACGTGCAACTGGTGCTTCAGTGACCGCAAGGACCATTCATAGGCGGCTCAGAAAAAGGGGGCTGAGTTCACGGCGCCCCTTGCGCCGACTACCATTGACCTCTGTACACCGACAAGCCCGTTTGCAGTGGTGTCGGGCCCATTCGACCTGGAATGTCTCTGACTGGAGTAGAATTGTCTTCAGTCATGAGTCCCGCTTCGTACTGAGCCCCGATGACCAGCGAATACGTGTCTGGAGACGCTCAGGACAGCGGTGGGATACCAACCTGACTGTCTTCCGCCATACGGGCCGACAACCAGGAGTGGTCGTCTGGGGTGCCACTTCACTTCATAGCAGGACCCCTTTGGTTGTCATCCGCGGCACCCTTACAACACAACGGTACGTCGACGATAATCTTCGTCCCGTTGTGTTGCCCTTCATATCACGCCCTCCTGGGCTTACATTTCAGCAAGATAATGCCCGCCCGCACACGAGAGTTTCTACTGCTTGTCTTCGTGCTTGCCCAACGTTACCGTGGCCAGCAAGGTCGACGGATCTCTCTCCCATTGAGCACGTTTGGAGCATTATGGGCAGGGCCCTCCAACCAGCTCGGGATTTTGACGATCTAAAGTGCCAATTGGACAGAATTTGGCACGATATCCCGCAAGAGAATATCCGCCACCTCTGCCAAGCCGAATAACTGCTTGCATAATGGCCAGAGATGGACCAACTCTTTATTGACTTTTTCACTTTGTGAAGCCATTTCTCTTTAATAAATCATTCAAATTTTCTCAAATTGAAATCACTTGTTTTTCTGTACATGTATATTACATCTACTGATTTCCGTCCCATTCGGATAACTCCTTCTTGGTGCGTCGTTTTTTTGTCTAAGAGTAATGTATATATATATATATATATATATATATATATATATATACAGGGCTAGATTTGAGGCGGAACGCTCCGGAACGCCGTTCCGGTACCTCTCTTTATCAATAATTTGGAATACCCCCGCATACGCCCCGGAAGTTTACCGTTCCGGCACCTCTATTTCTAGAAATATAGTACTGTATATATATATATATATATATATATATATATATATATATATATATATATATATATATCGTTTAATTGTATTCTTAAAGCCGAAACGGTCAGTCTTCAATAATACACATTTTCATTTATAAAAACATATTTATTAAAAGTCCTTCTAGAAGCGAAATGAAGTCTTCTCTGCACAAGGAATCCTCGAATTCATCTAAGAGAGTAAGTGTAAAAATTCAATTATACGTCACTTCATACCCTAAATTCTCGAAGTGGAACCTCCCTGTAGTCAGGATTGTCATTAAATCAGAAAATTTCGAAGTTACGCGATGCCTTATACGGTAGTGCTCTGTAGTCTAAATCTGTTATGCTGGCTATTTTTTCACGGATCATTTTTAGCTCGGAGGTCCCTTGAGGTTAGATATAAAATTTACAGAAAGTTTAAGAGGGTTTAGTAAAATTAGTAATTAATCGATGAAATTAATTTAGGGAATGAGAAATACTTTTTTAGCATAACATATATATGTGTGTGTGTGTGGACGGACGCGCGTACTATTGTTTAATAAGTATAAATTATATAAAAGCATCAGGGAACGGTGCTGAGCATCCTTCTCAATTTTCGATGCTTGATAAATCGAGAAAAATGTCGTACCGCTCAAGGCTCTTTCGGAACGCGCTTCAAATGTGAGCTTAAAATAGGGATATCCTGCAAAATTCGAGATGGTTGTTCACCCTAATTGCTTGTGAGATCTCTGAGAATATCGCAAAAATAGCTTGTCTGTAAAGAACAAAGACATGTTACATCCGCAGACCTGACTGAGCAGGTGGAGTATTAGAACTAGTTAAGGATATCTTTGCTTATGCACAGACTTGTACGCTCTAGTAGAGAATGGAAACAGCCAAGGTAGATATCCAAATCTTTATTGCGATAAAATTACTGATTAGGTTGTGGAAACTGTTTAGGGAGTATCCACTTCCTGGAGGAAATTTTGAAACGTAAGTAACTGCCATTTCTTTCTCACACAACTTTGTGAGGCGATATAGGTTTAAAATACCAGTTTCGTATGTGATTCATTGCTCATATTATAAAATACTTATTTTACGGAAACTGAGAACTTATTTATTTACAAGCTACGATTTAAAAATACCGAATAAGTCTTATTTTATGTATCAGGGTGTTTAGCTTGTTAGTAATGACCTGACGGTTGCGAGAGTCTTGTATTACATTCATATGATGGAATTGTTTAATTTTTTACTTGTCTCCATGTCATTTTCTAAATGCCAAACTTCCCTATAGGTACAAAATTTCAAAATGAGGAATTTCTTTCAGCAAACAGGCGTTATAAGAGCTTCATAAATCATATTACCCCATTTTAATATTGCTGTGTGTTTGAAAGCTCATGGGCTCATGAACAGCAACAACAAAAATGTAAGAGCTTTTATGTTATGTTAAAATTACTGCAACATTTTTATAAAGGGGAATTCTGATATTGATCAGTCACTCGTTTGTGAATTTTTAGTATCCTCTAAAAAATTAAAATAATGGACTAAAAATCTGACTCAATATAATAATGACTTTTTAAAAAAAATGGAGGGAAATCAAAGCTACGATAGCTAGAACTGAAAGCAGATAAAAATAAAATTATCATAGGACCATAGGAAATGGGTCGCAACTGCAATTCCTGGGCCACGCCCTCAATTGCAGACTTTCAGGTAATAAGCAGAGGGGAACCAATGAAACAGAGCATAAGAAAGGAGTGAAATAATTCAAAATAAAATTACTCATAAGCATTAAACACTTATACAGTTGGCTCTCTGTTTAACGACGCTCTACTTAACGACGATCTCTATTTAAAGACGATATTTCCCAGTCCCGGACCCTCCGACATTATGGGAAATGTTATTTTTTCACAAATTCTGTTTAACGGCGATCTCTACTTAAGGACGATTTTTCACGGTCCCTTGAAAGTCGTTAAACAGAGAGCCGACTGTATTTCAATTAAAACATAAATAAAAATATGATAAATGATAGAAATAACCTGGAGAAGAACTCTAAGCTTTAAAAATCATAAAAAATTAGAAAGTTAATATTAAAAGAATAAAGAATTTTTAATTAAAAATTTGGACTAATGTGTGATACAGAAGGAATATTTAAGTATATATTTCTGTAATGAATTTATCGGGATGGTTAAAATTATAACATCCCTATGAAGTTTAAGTCAACCCAACAGTTTCTTTTTCCGTTTAGAAAAGCAGTCGAAATCTGATCGACATGTTTTTCCTTCGCATTCTGTTGGGCGGACACAAAAACAAACCATGAGTGAAAACAGTCATATTTCTGAAATGTTTGCTTTGTTGAAGCATGCTGGAGACTTTGTGCGATTGGTCTAGAATATCACATGATGCCTTCAGTGTGCTTGGGAAATCGGAAATCGGATCATTTTAGGTGGTTCTGGACGACTTTGATTGGATAGTAAATGACATGATTGAAGACTGACCTCTTTACACCTATTAAAAGGGAAAAATTAGTATCCAGCTGAAGAGTTCACGGTATAATATTAGTCCATGCCTGTGAAGGGAAACGGGTGGAATTTTTAAGTGCCAGATTATGGCAGGAAAATGTTTACTTCCTGTAAAACCTTTTGAAAAAATTGTCAGTACACTCAAATCGTGCATATTAGGTCAAACATCGGTTTAGACATTGGGCTCTTCAAAATTACATTGTATGATACTTATGCCTTTTATCAGCATTTATTGAAACAATTTAGCGTTTTCACCTTTTTCGTAACGTTGTAAGGATAAAAAATTTCTAATATAAAAATAACACAGAAATACTGATATCAGTGTACCTTCAAAGAAATCGCTCTTGTGATGTTACTATAACATTTGATAGTCATAGTTTTATAACAGTATACGAGTATTTTTTGGCTTTGACTTAAATTTTCAATTTTTCATTCTCGAGCATCTGATTCTGATGTACTCTTTTTAAACTGCAATATTACTGATTTAGTGAACTCTTATTTTATAACATTGTTCATTTTGTAAAGTTTGGGGGCAAACCAATTCTACGGCTTCGGGAGAGTGAGTTTTACTCTTTGTCTCTGTAAAATTCAAAAAAGTAATGATGTTAAATATTTTTTTCAATAAATAGCCCCAAAATTTAAACATTTCGCCGGTTTTACAAATGCTTTAAATTGTATCATTTTTGAAATCATTGAAGTAATCTCACATAATGCCACCACTCAGCTAAAGCTATGTATAATCTGTAACTGCTTAAGAATATGATGTGCAAATTAGTACATGTAGCCCAGTCAAAATAGGTTTTATGGCATGCATGTTGTATTATTGTTTAGGCATGCTAATGAACATACTAAAAGTCCCCACCGATCAGACTTGAGCTTTCGCCGCCATCTTGGAAAATGTGTACACTTTTTTGGTTTTTTGGAAATAACTTTAAAAATATTGATTTTATGAAAAATAATTAAATACAAAAATTAAAGAGCATTAAATTATAAACAAAAATCATTCATAACATATTTTTATATGTCTAACAGGAACAAAGATAATTGACTTTGAAAAGAGCGCACTATCGCACCTGGGACGCGCAAGCGCGGTTCGCCATCGCGGTGGGGGGAAATACCCGCGCATATGCATACCATAATTAGCCAAATTAGTTTTACACTAAATGGGAAGGTTTTTTGTATTTTTTCAAATAACTAGGGAAATATTAACTTTACGTAAAAAAAGTTTATTACAAAAATTAAAAAGCATTAAATTATGTACAAAAACGATTTTATACATTTTTGTCGTAAACCTAACAGGAACGAAGATATTGACTATAAAATGCGCGTTGATAATGGAGGTAGCTTTAAAGTCTCGTTGCAGGCGCTCTTCTTTGAATATCTAACCTCTCCCACATTTCGGCATTCTTTAAACACAAGAAAATAGACTTTAATGTTTTTGGCTATGTAGATAATTAATCATTATTAATTTTATACATGCATGTAGTAAACTTGGTGGTATTCACTATCAGATTTCCATTGCGAATAATTGTTCAAGCTTACCTACTTTAGGATTTACGTGCTTTTTCGGTACTGGATTCTCCCCTTCGTCAGGCATGGATAGATCGTCTATGGATCCGCTAGCATCGGCCCATTCATCAACTTCTTTCATTCGATCGTCATTATCAACAGGGCTGATGCCATTCTGACATACCCCATTGCAATTATTGCAGGCCGTTGTGCAGTTGATGCCTGCTTTCCGACATCCGCATCTTAATCCATTGTCAGTCTTACAGTTGCAAAACACCATGTTTAAAACTGAATCGGGAGCTACTGCACCCATAGTTGTGATGGGCACAAGAATTTTCTCTTGACGCTTCCAGTCCCACAGGCAGTTGGGTCTTTCTTTTTCAGGTGCTCCAAAGTCTTCCTCATTTTAATTTCGATGGCTCGTATTTGAATGTGTGCGTTTAAGGTTTTTTGCGACGGTGGTTCAGTAGCAAAATCTCGAAACAACTCACGGAGATTTTTACATTCCAAATCCGATATGTCCATGCCGTCAAAAATTATTTTTGATAAAGCTGTTTGGGTCAATAAATAAGCTCGGACTGCCCTAGCGTATGCATGGCCAGGTAACATTTTTTCTACTGACGTAGGTGCATAAATCAAAGTTAGTATTTCTTTCAACCCACTTCCAGCCATTATGTACCCAATGCAGCCTATGAATGTCATTAAAAGATGGAATCCACCAAGCCTCACAATACAACTTGATAATAATGGATTGGATGTTGCTGCGACTATCTCTCGAGCTTTAATATACAGTGGTTGGTCAAACGTGAGTATGCAAGACTTTTGGTGCATTTTAACACACTGCTGGGCAGCATATTTCAGCACAGTGAAAATGGTGTCGTACTTGCTTGGTGGTAAATTAACAAAAGGAAGGGGTATTACTTTGGTCTTTTCACAAGGCTGGTTTCTGGTTATACAATGGAAAAACCCTTTCCATTCAGGTATATGTGGAAGACCTAACCACTTAGCACACATCCAGGAGATATCAGATGGTTTAGGCAGTGGTAAATCTTCCGCTAAAGGATTTAAGACATTCAAATCTTCGATAGTAATTGTTTGTAATCCAGGCCCTCGAAAATTTTCAAACGTTTCTAGAGGAATGATTCCCATTTTGCCTACGGTCGATGCGGATGTAAGTTCGGTTAATTTTTTTATCTTCGTCCCGGGTTCCACTGCTGACGCTGGAGTAAAACAAGCAATGCCCCCCATGCTATGAAACGTATTCAGGCCATCGATTGTCGACACATTGAAATCTGCATTGTCAAATACGAATTGGCAGAATGATCCCTCGCGCATTTGGGGTTGCGGATGATTTATGGCTGGCATCTCAAGTGTTTGGGCTTCATAGTAAGAAGATCAAAATCCCAAATTTGAGAGCATTGTTATTAAATTCTTGGAACAGAACTTTTTGTACAAAAATAAATCAAGACCATTGAGCAGAGGAGACATAAATGATCGTGGCCTTAGGGCTGATATAATGACGTGAGCTATTGAAGTGACTTTTTTCCGCTTTAGCAGTCTTTTTTTTTAATAATCAAGTGCTCCAAAAAAGATTTTAGGCTTTCTGGAATTCCCTTGTTCACATCTCTGAAAAAATTATCACTTGGAGGGTAGCAATGAGTGTCATAAACTGGTGTCTGGATATCTTCTTTTATTATGGCTGCAGCAGTTTGTACTATTCGTAGACGCTCCTCGCGATCATTTCGTATCCTTTTGTCGTACCAAGAGTCTCATAAGACTTTAATTCCAGTATTACGTAAACATATGACAGTAACTTTTTTGGAGTTTGAAGCAAAAATAATGCCACCCCCTTTTTTTTGTTTCAACTTATTTCTCAAAGTGATGTCGACTGGAACTAGCCTTGTAATTTGAGATTTGAGTTCAGGTAGTGAGAATTGACAGTCGTCATTATTATCAAGGAATAAGGATATTTCGTCTACAGCTGCTGAGGCGTAATCCGACTCAGGCCGCCCTCTCTTTCTGATTGGTGCAGTGTGTAGAAAAAAAGTCATGAAGTAATCTTGGTGTTAAATCGCATCAGCTGCAACTAAATCAGCAACGTTTATTATACTGAACTTCCTCTCCCCACTGGTCATGTCTATTCTCTGCAGCTTCAAGAACTTTGTGTTTCATATCGAGACTCCTAACTTCGTATATAGTTCTTCGTCTGTCAGTTGGTTTTTTCTTTTGTCTTGCTTTGAATTCTTCGTCTATCACTGCCGTACAAAAGAAACATTTTGTTCGAAAATTGAACTGAGGTAAAAAAGATCGTAAACTTACCTCGCGCTCTTCACTTTGGGATGTTGACGTGATTTCTGCATTTCTTTGTAAATCAACTTTTATATTTCCTGGTCTGGTGTAATTTCTCCGACACAACGAATGAACCAAAACAGATTTTAAATGTTCCAACTGTACATGCTTATTCTCTTTTCTTTGGACACTAGCTCTCTTTAAAGCGTCGATCCCCTTTTCTCCTACATTCACGAAATCATCATTTGACATTAATTTTTTACTTATAAAACATAGTTCCGTATCAGCCATTGTTCACAGACGCACACGGAACGGTGACTAACTATTAACTGGCTAGGAAAATACTAGGGTAAGACCGATTTGGCGCCTTACGGTATGCACATGCACGTGTCTTCCAGCCACCGCGATGGGCACCCACGCATGTGGGTCCGTGGTGTAATAGTGCGCTCTTTCCAAAGTCAATTATCTTTGTTCGTGTAAGACTTAAAAAAATATAATATATGTTTTTTGTGCATTGTTTTTTGTAGAAGCTCTCCATTATCAACGCGCATTTTATAGTCAATATCTTCGTTCCTGTTAGGTTTACGACAAAAATGTATAAAATCGTTTTTGTACATAATTTAATGTTTTTTAATTTTTGAAATAAACTTTTTTTACGTAAAGTTAATATTTCCCTAGTTATTTGAAAAAATACAAAAAACCTTCCCATTTAGTGTAAAACAAATTTGGCTAATTATGGTATGCACATGCGCGGGTATCTCCCCCACCGCGATGGGGAACCGCGCTTGCGCGTCCCAGGTGTGATAGTGCGCTCTTTTCAAAGTCAATTATCTTTGTTCCTGTTAGACATATAAAAAAATGTTATGAATGACTTTTGTTCATAATTTAATGCTCTTTAATTTTTGCATTTAATTATTTTTTATAAAATCAATATTTTTAAAGATATTTCCAAAAAACCAAAAAAGTGTACACATTTTCCAAGATGGCGGCGAAAGCTCAAGTCTGATCGGTGGGGACTTTTAGTATGTTCATTAGCATACCTAAACAGACATCTCCACCAAATTTCAAAACTTTCATATTTTTTTTAGCCATTCGTCAAAATCGGGTCTATTTTGACTGGGGTAATGATGGAGTTTACTTGAACGTCATAACATTACTTTAGGAGAAATAGGCAGTGTTGTCAGAATGGGACGCTGTTAGGCGCAGGATAATTGGTTAGGTTCAAAACAGTTAGGTTGTAAAAATCAATTTAAACAAAATGATAAGCCTTTATGTAAATGACTACTGCTTTTTATTGTATTATTCTTACTTAGAAAATATGTTTGCAGTATTTAAAATATGATGGGGGGGGGGGGGATTTTTCTATATGTTAAACAAAAACGTTTCAGTGAAACAAAAAATGAGTCTTTTAGTTCTAAGAAGACAATCCTATTCCATTTTAAATCATATTGCTCCTACAGATTCTATAAGTTTAAAGACAACGGTTCTAAAAAACAAGGACAGGAATTTAAGAAGTAGCCCTTTGTCGGTCTCATTTGAAATATGTGATCAATTTATTGTGGTATGATTAAAAGTGCTATTTAGGTGGATGTTTACGCAACTTGGTAAAACAGAAAAGTTTTTACTTGAATTCTCGCTAAGGGTATTGTTCTCTTTTATTGATGATGTTGGAATCACAGTTCCAGCGTTACCCGAGGAGACCTTCGCCCTTTAGGTTGTTGATTCAATCTATATATATAAAACGCGTAGGTATGCGGCACAAAAATCGGCGATATTTCTACACTCCGAATGGCAACGGCAGCAACTACCAGATGTAAACATTAGTGTCCAACCGCGTGTGTGTAGTAGTTCGACGATAGCACATAATTTGGTACAATTTAATTGCTGTATTTTACACGTGAATAATTTGAATTTATTCACGAGATAATTTATTCTTTTGTTCCATCGGTTTTTCTAAATGTATGTAAGAGGACAAACTTTTGTCAAAATATGTTTAGACCTATCAAATCCAGTGTTTAGTCATGGACAGTTCTATGTACGTTTATCTAGAGTCCGTTCTTTTGATTCTGTCACTGTAGTATCTCCTATTTCTGAATTACTCAACTGTATATATCAAGAAGTTTGAGGAATATCATAAAAAAAATTAATAATTGCATTATAATATCTTAATAGTAAGTAAGAGTTAATTGTCTACACTTTTTTTAGTAGTACTTGCTGAATTTTTACTCCATTTTATAAGAAATTTTCCTAACAATTTATTATTTGGTATGATTAAGTGTAGATATTTTAAATGTGAACAATAGTATATATAGAGAGTGATGTAATCCACACTATGTTTCAGTACTTGCTGAAATTTTACTCCTCTTTTAGTGAAAAAATTTGTCTCTAACAATTTCTTATTTGATGTAATGATAAAGTGTAGATTTTTTAATTTTGAAAAATATTACATACAGAGAGGAATGTAATTATTAAAATCTTTGTTGTTGGGTTTCTCAGTCTTATCTTTAACTCTGTTCGGAAGTAATGGAAATTCATATTTTTTTAATCACGATGTTTTAGAATCAGCCTTATAGAGAATTTTGCAATGATTATAAATTTTTTGGCTGAGATCGCACTATCACTTAACAACGTTTATTTATGATGACAGGTAATAGTAACATTCCTTACATACTTATTTCAGTTGAGTTGTTTTGCAAAAGAAAATATAAAACTAAAAGCGACCATGCTGGTCACGCAGCGGCTAGTTCTAAATAATTTCGTTCACACTTCCCTTGCACTGAATTTAGTTTCTGCTATTTGTTGTGCGTTTGAAATAACAATTATAGCAGCAACGTCATACAATGTATCACACCAATGACGCTCGGTGTTCGCCGCACGCAGTTATTATTATTACTTTTTATTTTCCAACTATGTTGATTTTTTTCCTTCTCGGATTATTTGCTATATGCTTCCTTACTGTCTACCGCTGATCTTTACAGCTGCCGAATGCCACTTTAAGGACCGCTTAAGGCTGCTGTGTACTAACCCTAATGGATTCGCTCACCTCAGTGTTAACCTATGGAGAAAATTTGTCCAGGGATTGCCGACTTAAAGATTTTTTTTTTAAATTGTACTCCGTAATAGGGAAAGAAATTTGACACTTGGGACATTTTTCGTTAAATAAAATGCAAATAATATTTTAAATTTAAATTATTTTGGGGAAAAAAATCTGATATAGGGAATTTAAACGCCCATAAATTCCTTTGGTGGATGAAATTTATAAAATGAATCCCGTTTGCAACGTGTAGGAAAGTTCAGGCTATCTGAAAATACCATTTTTATTGGATTATCAACATATGTAGCTGTAAATCGTAGACACATTTTCTCCATAGATTAACACTGTGGTGAGCGAATCCAATAGGATTAGTGCACTGCAGCCTAAACGATGATGGTCCCAGCCTCTGGATGAGGCCGTCATCATGACCACTGAACTATTTCAACGATGGCAGGCAATCTCATAATACATACTCCATTCGTTACAATATATATTAATTAATAGAGCAAAATAGTCAAAACACATCAACACATCCAAACTGAGATTCTTCCAGCTTTAACTATCCCCTCAAATTACATGTAATAAGGCTCACCTTAGAAAATTCCTGGGATAGATTTATTAAAGTATAACACACATAGACGCTTACATATTTGTTAAAAAAATTGAACTCAAGGCTGAATTTTGCTTCTAGATTATTTATTTCCCTTATTTGGAAAATAAAAGTACCTCCTACGTTTGGTCCTTATCTTAAACTCGCCGGCTCTAAACTGCAATTAGTATTATCAGACTTGTATACACTGCCTAGCTCCAAGGAACTGTAATTGTGGCTTCCTAGTTTTAGGAGTTATAACTAGGGATACGTAAATTTCGCTTTGAAAATATCGAAATTTCGCAACAACAAAAAAGATACAATATATAAAATTTCGCATTTATTTGTAAAAATATATATATAAATTCAAAAATTTCACATTTATTTAAAAAAGTTACAAATTTACTTAATTGGATATGTAAGTATCCAAATTTTTTGTTAATAGCTAACATTGTACTAGTAGTATCCACGTTATTTTAAGTCTTTGCTTTCTGTCATTAATCATTATGTTGTACATACTAAAATATCTCAGCATCTACTCTGTTAACGGGACTATAGAGACTTTGTATAGCTTTGTATAGCCTTTGCAAAGTTAAGGTAGCAGCATTTCACCTGCAATTAAAATCTGTGTAACATCAACAGGAGTCTCTTGGTTGACTACTGTAGTAACTGAAATGCCCTTGACCTTGACGCTCAAGAGACGTTCTTAAATCTACTAAATTGTTCCACAAGACTTGATGGATGAATTTTACAGTTAGATCTTTAGGTTCGACTCCGGTACGGACAAATTGTCCGGATGAAATTCGGAGCAAATCCGATGGAGAGTGAGGTTTCTCAGTTAAAGACCGCGGATGGTCTTAGTTAAGCAATTATGTTAATAAATTATTACTATTATTACCTAATTCCGCTTAAAAAGTTTCGTTTATCATAGAGTTTTCGCCGAAAAGTAGTAAAAAAAAAATAATTTTCGCATTTATTCGCAACTATTTCGTAAATACAAAAATTACGTATCCTTAGTTATCCCTCATAACGTAGGGGGAAGATGGAAGGGTGAGGTCAAGAGTTCAATGCACGAGTGAGGTTATCTGAATTTTGCAAAGTTTTGCGTATATATGGCGCCATGTTCACTGAAAAACCTTTACGGAGTTTATTCTACGATATTCAGATAGATATCCTGCGCTATTAATACACTATAATACAAAAGTACAGATTTGTGTGTGCATAAATTTTTTTTATGATTTAAGCCATTAATAAAGTTACCATACCATACCGAAAAGTCGACTGATTTCTCGATCAGTTTTTTTCTATTAAACATATTTTGCAATAAACGTAGCAAAAATTGCATCAAATCCGACATAAATAATTTGTTCCTTTTTTATTTATTATGGGAAGTATTAAAATAAAAGTTTAAATATCAGCTCTATAGTCAATTTAAACTAAAAATGCTATAAAGTGAAACGATTTAATAGATTTTACCGGACCAATAAAAAAATTAAAAAAAAATATTATAACAAAAAATAATTAAAATAAATCGCATGATGCGAAATGAAAATCGAGTCAAAAGGATAACGAGCTGCTCGGAAAGCAAAACAAAATTTACAAATTCAAAGCAAGTAAAATAATTATTAAAAAATACTGGCTGAAAATAGAATTAAGAACTATTTAAACGTGATTTAATTGGCGAAATTTATACATACTTTATTTAGAAAAAATCTATAATTTTTTTTGTCCATTGTTTCTTTATTTTTTTTCCCAATGCGGTAAGCACTTATCCGGGGTCATTCGCCTATATACACTGCTGGCCATTAAAATTGCAACACCAGGAAGGAAAGCAAATAACAAAACTTTACTTATTGTACATACAGTGGTGGAAATTGATTTATGAAAATACGGTTTTTTAACAAAAACTTCTTTTATATTCATTAAAAATGAATGAAATTTCATACATTATACATGCTATGTATAACAAATGATTTACAAAAATGAAATTTCATACATAAAAAACAAAATCATAAGGTCAAAAATTAGATTTTCGTAACATAGAAACATGGAAATTGGTTTAGGAAATATTACATTTCATTGGCTATTCTGAAGTAATGTGACAAAAATTTGCATAAAACAAAGTAACGTGACATGCGCAGTAGACATAAAAAGCGTTATATATTGGAAGGAATACGTTTCAGTCATACTTTTCAAGATGAGTAAACGAAAGGTGTTGTCTGAGGACGAAAGAGCCAAAATCGATGTATATCTAGAATGTGGAAAATCTGTTCCGGAAATTAGTAAATTAATTAAAAGATCCGTTGGTGTGATATATAACTATAGAAAAGATTCAGCAAATTATGGAAAATTTTTAACAAAAAAAGTAATCCACGTTTAACAAAGATGGAGAAAAGGGGGATTCTTCAACTTGCATAAAAAAGCGGCCACAGTTCAAAACAGATTTGTGCAAATCTATCCCTTCCTATTACGTCTAGAAGAGTTAGGCAAATTTTACATTCTTCATGGAGCTTGAAATGGTCGAAAATGATGGTCCAAAGTTACTTCTGCGTCACAAACAGATGCGTTTCCAGTATTGCGAGAAGTACATGGCAATGGGTGACAGTTTGAAGAAGGTCATTTTCTCCGACGAAAATAAATTTAATTTGGATGGCCCCGATGGTTTGAAGTATTATTGAAGGGATTTCCGAAAACCAAAATCTACATTCAGCAGAAATTTTGGTGGCAGAAGTTTGAGGATTTGGGCAGCGATTGCTCATGATGGCAGAAGTGAAATAGTATTTTTAAATGGTCGCCAGAATTCATTTGATTACAGCTCAGTTTTAGAAAATTCCCTTCTTCCATTCTCAAGGCAATTTTATAGTTTAGATTACATCTTCATGCAAGACAATGAAAGTATTCCCACTTCAAATGCAATGAAAGATTGGTTTGACGAACAGAATATTGTTCTTTTAGATCATCCAACTAATAGTCCTGATTTGAACCCCATCGTAAACGTTTGGGGTCAGCTTGTTCGAAAGGTTTATTCAGATGGGATGCAGTACACATCACTTGCAGTATTGAAAGCTTCAATCTGTCAAAACTGGAAACTAATTGATCACAAGTACATTCAAAATCTTGTTTTATCAATACCATCTAGAACAAAAGAAACTTTGATGAAGAAAGGCGGCTTTACTATCTAATAATATCAATGAAATATGATATTTCATAAATCAATTTCCATGTTTGTATGTTTCGAAAATCTAATTTTTGACCTTATGCTTTTGTTTATTATGTATGAAATTTTATTTCTGTAACTCATTTGTTATACATAGCATGTATAATGTATAAAATTTCATTAATTTTTAATGAATATTACAAATGTTTTTGTTAAAAAAACGTGTTTTCATAAATCAATTTCCACCACTGTAAACAGTATAGTAGGAAGAAAACATGATTAAATTTGTAGGCAATTTAGGGGTATACAGGTTCCGAAATTAGTACACACAGCTGCCGCCTCTGGCAGCTAAAACGTCTCTAACCCGGTTACGCATCGAGTCGAACTGGGCTTGGATGAGAGATACGGACAAGTCATTCCATGCTGCTTCAGGTCTATGCCACACTTCATCAATCGAAGTGGCTGGAGAGCGGTGACGGCCCAGTCTCTCAACAACCCATGACCCGATGTTTTCAATCGATGAGAAATCTGGAGAACGTGCTGGCCAGGGCAACAGTCGAACACACTCTGTGTCAAGGTAGGTCAGGACACGGCGGGCAACATGTGGTCTTGCGTTATCTTGCTGAAAGATGACGTCTCCGAAGCCTCAAAGATAGGGCACAACCACCGGCCTTAAGATCTGAGAAATGTAAAGTTGGCTGTCCAAATTACCGACGACGCGAACAAAAGGTGTCCGTTTCGTGTACCCATTGGTTACCCATACCATCACACCAGGTGCAAGGCCTGGCGATATCGAATGCAAGCAGGCAACGTGCGTTCTCCTCGGTGCCTCTAGACACGGAAACGTCCATCAGGATGCTGCACGCAGAACCGGTACTCGTCTGAAAAGACGTTACGTGGTACCACTCATGTATCCAGTTTTGTCGTTGGGCGTACCACTGTGCCCGCGCGTCTCTATGCTGCAGTGTCAAGGGAAGCCGCAAAAATGCCTGCAGTGCAGACAGTCCATGTTGCTCCAGACGTCGTCGCACTGTCCGTGTGGATACTTGTCGTGCTGCAAACAAGCCCATTTCCTGACTCAAGGTCCGTGATGTGGCTGAATGATCCTGCAAATCCGACCTGACAACATGTCTGTCCTCTCAGGCGTTAGTGGCGGGAGGCCGTTGAGATCCTGCATGGCGTTCAGTATGACCCTCCTGAATCCTTCGATTCCATATTCGCATGACAGTCGTTGGATTCCGACCAAAGCGAGTAGCAATATCGCGGAACGATAAACCGCACCCTCGATAGGCCACGATACTGAAGCTATCGAATTCCGACACGTGTTGGTAGCCGTTTCTTTTTCTTATACGAGGCATAACACGATCTCCTCACAAACAACCTACATTCAAATGCGATTTCCGAATGAGAAACCCGCTGCGAAACTTTCCTTTTATACAGAGTTCGAGATACCGTTTCTCTCTCCTGTGTCGTTCGATTGTGCTTAAATGCTAATAATTTGCATATCCCAGCACCTTCTTCCTTTCATGCGAATATGACATTTGTATCATCCCTCCTTCATGGTGTTGCCATTTTAATGGCCAGCAGTGTATATACCATGATTCTGTTAGGCTCTTTGTCATGGGAGCACCATATATGTTAACCAGCATCGCTGTCTATGAGGGGACAGAGAAGGAACTTCCATAAGTTAGACGGGATTTGAACCCGAAACCCGTCGTGTGGACGCCCAAGACGCTAACCACTGTACGACGTATGCCATCACGTTTATTGATTTTAACTCGACTTTAATCCGATTTTAATCGATTTCTGACACGCTTTGAAAATGTCGCTCTTCTTGCGAAGTGTGACACAGAAATATAATATTAGCGATTTCAATCCATTTGTAAGGGTTAACATGCAGGGAATTCAAAGCAGCTGCGAGAGAAGATGAAAGGTTAAATACTTCTCACTCTCGCCGTAAACGCATTTGAGGAAAACTCAGTTAAATCAAAGACTGTTTGTATTTTTTAAGGTGATCATAGTGCTATGTTTTCTGGTAAAACAGAAATTTTTAAATTCTTTTCTTTTGAAAGTGATTCATTTATTAGGCCGTTTGCAGCATGAGCTGTCGTGAAGTATTCAATTTAGATCTTTTCCGATTTGTCACACTTTTTTTTTTGGGGGGGGGATATTACCAAATAGCTCTAGATTAATCTACACTGTGACTTGCTGCTTCAAAATTGTAGAAGTTACTCTACCAAGAGACTTGATTAATTTTGGATCCCGCAGAAGCGACGATTTTGACAGATTTCGCTCTAAAGGGATGTGGTTACATGACCCGATACTTCATCGTCTCGCTACTCTTACCACGCTGTTTAAGAAGAACTTAAGTATGAAAGATCAGAGAGAAAAAGAGGGAGAATCAACCTCCTGCGTGGAAAAGAAGCGAAGAGACTGATCTTATATATGCGAAATACTGAGAAAATTGTTGTTGAGCGTCTCAGAATAAAAACGTTCGAAGAGGGAAAACGCAAGTTTTGAGAAATGTATTACGAGGAAACGTAACAAAAAAATTTCTCCGGCCTTGATAATTATATCCTGAGAAAAATAACTCACTAAACCTAAAACATAACGTACGGGTAAGTCGGAATTACACCGTAAAACGGAAGACTTGAGGGGGAAAACCTTTTAAATTATATTCGAAAATTGCACACGAGTGCTTCATTTTTACAAAACGCATTCGAAACCTGAGCTATCTTCGAGGAAACTTTGCACGTGGTGTGAATTTTCTTTTTTTTTTCTTTTTTAACTCTAACCAGGTTTGGCTTTTGTTTGTTTTTAAAGGTGAAAATAACTATTTTGCCCAATCAGCGAAGATGGGATAAATTACTTTACTTTCAGCAATACCTATGACTAAGCAAATTTATTTGCTCTGAAGTCGTGATTTAATACATAATATACAGAATGTTTGAAGTTGTATTTTCTTGTTTTCTTTTTAGAATTGCAAAATAACAACTTAAAGGTATAAACGTGAAACAGGTTTTTTTTTTTACTAGTTTTGAGTTCAACAAACATATTTGACTACGTTCAGTTGGGGAAAACCACCCCGTTTATTGTCTTTCCTTTCTAAGAATCTCTGTTTCCAACTCTTTTCTGCTATTATTCAGCATTACTAATGTCATAAAAATGATCGCATTGAGGTGACCAAGCTAACACTTAGAACAACATTTTCTGTCATTTTTCTGCGTATTAACTTTAATAATACATTTGCTATGTGAGAATTCTGTTGTGTGTACTATCCTGTTTTATCCTTACCATTGAATAAGGACGTAATGCATAAATATTTATTACCACTCGTTTAATGTGTAATTTAAAACATATTACTTGCTATGAGGATAGTCCGCTGAAATCTTACAGATAAAATATATCTGATATAAAATGAATTCAATATAGTTTTATAAATATGTATTTAGGATAAGCAGTTATACTGTACTCCACCTGACAGTTTCTTTCACTTTTGAGGTTGCGGTGGTACTAACCTTGTTGGATTCGCTCACCTCAAAGTTAACCTAAGAAGAAAATGTGTCCAGAGATTGCCGACTTGGATTTAAAGATTTTTTTTATTGTACTCCTTAATAGAAAAAGAAATTTTACGCCTTCAGCTTTTAAAAAAATACAAAATATATTTTTTAAATTTAAATTATTCATGGTGAAAAATCTGATATAGTGTGTTTTAAACACTCATAAATTCCCTTAGTGGACAAAATTTATAAAATGAATTCAGTTACAAGGGGCAGAAAAGTTCAGACTATCTGAAAATACCATTTTTATTTGAATATCAGCATTTATATAGCTGTAAATAGCAGAGAAATTTTCTCCATAGGTTAGCACTGAGGTGAGCGAATCTAATAAGGTTAGTAGACTGTAGCCTTAAGTCTGAGAGTACGCATGATCAGAAGCGAATCAACGAATCAGGCGCAAAAAACGCGCGGTTAGGTCTTCCAAAAATTGGGAGTTCCGAAAATCAGATCCTCGTTGCTAACTACGCAAGAAATGCAAAGATTCAGATGATCACCTGAAGTCAATTGATTAAATATTAATCAAATCATAAACTGCCTCAACTTTTCTAAATTTAGAAATTTATTTTTAAAATGTTAGTTCTTTTTTACATGGCCTATCACTAGCACTAGTATGTGAACTTTTTTTTTTTATCTAAATCTTCAGCATGTTGTAAATAATATCGCTAATTTCCTAATATACAAATATGATTCTTAATAAATTGCCTCAAATATTTTTAAAAATGTCGTCAAACCGTTAGATTCTGAAAACATAACTCATAAATTCTTCAAATTTGAGACAAAAAATAGTGAACTACGTTTTATAATAGCATAGTGTTAATTTTCCAGTAAATCTTTCTATTACTTCATGTTTCAAAGCAAAACGTACGTTTAAATTTTAATGTACAATTAATATAGTAAAGAAAAATAATATTTGGTTGCGTTAACATACATATTGTCAACATTTGGTCCACAGGGACGGTTCGTAAAATAGCCGCCAAAAAAAAGTTTGAACTTTTTTGCGCGGAAGGAGAAGAGCGTTTGTCTTCACTTCAAGTCAAGTCAAAGAAGAGGGTTTACAATTTGATGGTGATTAAATTCTTTTTAGGATTGTTTTTAGGAGGTTTTATCCACCAACTGCGTTTCGATATCTTTAATTCATAAACGAGAAAAATAAATATGGCACCATCAAGTTCCTCTCGTGTAAAAGATAAAGTATACAATAATGTAATGGTTTCGTAATATAATAATATACTAAAGACTCTAAACTTTAGTGGGGTTAGTTTTTGTGGACTGCATTATTTGGTTTGCTAAATATAACTAAATAGGAAGCTCTCTGAAAACATGTAGCTTGCTAAAATATTGATATCCTTAAATTTTGAAAAATTTATTTCTGATTTTCTTGTACTATACAATTAAAAACTGGACTGCATTAGCATTAAATGATTTCAATGCATTTTAAGTACTGTACTTGTATTTCATCACATACTCTACGTTTTCTACGTCGCTTTTTCCCACTATGAATGCATGTGTCTTTATTAGCTTATATTGTTGATGCTATAATTTTGGATTTATGAAACTTATTATCGGTGTGCAGTGCATTGCCCTGTTTTCTGGTGTAGGGGAAATATTTTCAAAACTACTAAAATTAAGACTGGGGAGAGGGCTAGAGATAATTTTCTCTTTCCCGGGTACTATGCCTCTAAATATGAGAATGAGGTGAACCCAGCGTATACTCAAACATGTTAAATTTTTCAAAATTCATTTTGCAATGATAATGCATCAGTCTAACGCCACTAACGGACAGCCGACAGAATGCAGTAATAATATGGCCTGAACAGTTTTGTCCAGTTTTTCACCAAAATAAGGAAACTGAAATTCTATACCTACGCATTATTTTATGAGACTAGCAAATGTTAAAATCTTTCGTCCGTTAAAGTCTTTGAAAATTACTTTATTTTTATCTCTGAGCTAGATCAGGTAGTAGAAAACCAAATTAGAAAACCAAAGTTAGAAAACCTGGATTGAAGGTTCAGGCCTGGCAAACGGTCGTTACAGTGGCGCCCGACCATTACTATGCTCATAACAAAATATTTACGGACAAAAAAAATCAGCATCGTTGAATAATTAAAAATAGCCAAATACATACGTATGTATAGTCCAACATCACGGGTTGTAGGCCTCAAAAACAAATGTTTGATTGAAGGCACTGAAAATAACATATCCTCACATTCCGATAGTTTAGAAAGTAGAATTATTGGCCTCGAGGATTGGAAACCCAGGTTCAATTACTTTTTCTGGTAAGTGGTAGATATGACCTTATATAAGTTCTCTTCACATGGAAATAATGATCCTGAGTTTCCACGGATTTTTCAAATTTGAATCGGGTTGGCTTTGAATTTTGCAATCGTTTTAGGCCAATACTTTAACTGTTTATACGGCCACCCTTTGCGAATAAGTTTGTTTGAGCACTCTAGCTCATGGTCGTTAATTTTTCAAAAGTGCCACGTCTGATTGTTTACATTGTTCGCATTTAAAATCTGCACCATAAACTGACACAGGAGAGCTAAATATAGGGCATGATGATGAAATCCTGGTGACTATCTCATCAGAGACTTCCCGTTACGTAACTATCACGGTTATTTAGGTATAACTCTGCTTTGAATCCTCCCTCATTGCGTTCATTGAGGAAGTATTTGTTTTCAGAGAGCTGCCAACTGGCACTACATTCTTTTGTGCTGTTTACCTTCTTTCTTGGCTAAGTGCCATTTGATGGGATCAGCAAACTTAAACTGACACGCTACTTAAGTTCGGTCCCTTTTCTTTCATCTTTTGACAGAATGCGTTCAGTTCTTGAACTCCGTTGTTTGCATGTACTTTTAAGTGGAGCGTTAATTTCATTAGATTAATTTCTAACGCTTTTTTACGCTTATGAAATGTAATCGTGTATGAAATTAATTTCATTATCAAGTTCCTCCCGAGTAATGCACACTTTAGAGCTCCCGATGCTTAAAATAGGTGCTTTTTTACGTACGGCACTGTGTGAAAATTAATTAAGGGAAAGTGGATTATTCAAGTTGCGTTCCTTTGTTGGTTCTGAACCAGCAGAGCAAATATCTGTCCTGCACGATAACAGAAAACAATCAAAACACACAACATATTTTCCCTGAAGAAACTTAGTTACATTAACACATTACTTGCATTACTTGCATTACATTACATTACATTACTTAACATTAAAAAGTACTTAAATCTATTATGATGAAACTTTGAGAAATGTAAATGCCTAATCATGAAATCGCGCGGATGGAATAAGAATATAATTGTCTATTTGTTGTCATAGGATTAATAAGTGATAAAATAGTCGAAATTCTTAGTCCACTACACATGTGCAGAGAGAATGTGCGCTATGTATCCTTTACATTAACTCATTGCCTCTCTTTATTTAATATGCCTTCCCCGGAAGGCAATCAACAAGAAAAATGTCCTTATGGGCATAGACTTATTTGGTTAATTCCCTTTATTTTATAATATTGAAATGTGTCGTCAGACAATTTAATTGTAAATGTGAGACCATTTTTAGTTTGATTACATAGTATTTACGTTTACAATTTTTGTTAGAATTACTTAAAGTATAGTTTATTATCATTTTTGCGAGAGGTATTGCATGTAACGTGTTATACCGTTGTTACTGATTTTAATTTACTATTTCATTTTTAAAAAGTCGTCCTTATTCATAAGCCGAACTCAAACATAACTCGAATTCAGGATGGCTGGATTTATGAATCCAAGGTTCATAAAGGGGTGTTATGGCTCGATGGTCACTTTTTTTATGAACCATGATTTATCCGAACACCTATCACATGAGCAGGAGGTCTGGGGTCCATTCTCGAGGGAGATGAGTTGCCTTTCAACGAGAAAAGAGTGAATGAGAAATAGAATGTGTGACAGAATTTGAATCATTCTAACTTCTCATTTTATATTAGAGACGTTTCTCGAAAAGAACTTCGATTCATATCGCTTTAAACTGAGTAGATCACAAGGATACTGTAATCCTTGTCATTTTTGGCCCAAGTGATGAAAGGATATCTTCTTTGGGGGACTTCCTGAGAGATAATGGGCAGTATTTGTGGACATTCTGGAATGAGGTCGGAAAAAATATCAATTTTTGATTTGTAACAATGTTAGGTTTAAAAATCTTGACAGCTGAAGATATAATTACTAAGATTCTGAATCAAGTGATAAAGAAATTCTAACCCGGGGAATAAGTCGGTGCTGGATAAATACTTTCATACCTGGATATGGGATATGCCCCTCCCGAGGTTAGAGTCCGATTAACCTTCGCATTTTTCCCTTCAAAAGATTTGAATATATTTTAACCTATATCTAACAATTTATATATATACAGGGTGAATCTAAAAAAGTGGACGAAACTTTACGGGGTGATAGAACGCAGCTATACGAGCAATATTCTTCTTAGAATGTTTGGTCGGAATGCAAGAGGTGAGAAGTTAAAAAGTAGTTTTCCACTGTCACACTTAAAGAATTAACACCAGAATGAGAAGAGATACTTCAGAAAACATTTGATTAAGAGGAATGTAAATGATGTACATGCTCAAAGAAATTGCTCAAAAGAGCTTCCGCCAGCTGTAATGCAGGCTTCACACCTGCGGGATATAGACTGACGCACATTTGCGAAGACACCAGGCATTTCACGAATATCGCCAGCGACAACGGCGATCCAGGCGACTAGTTCCATATTGGTTTCAATGGGGCACTCGTAGATTAGGCTTTTAATATGTTCCCACAGGAAAAAGTCCAAACACGAGAGATCCGGCGATCTTGGTGGCCAAGCTATGGGACCACCTCGACAAATCCATCGCCCTGGGAACGTTGCATCTAAAATGTTCCGCACATTCAAGCTGAAGTGTACAGCCTCACCGTCGTGCTGGAACCACATTCTCGACCTGATGTGGGTTGTAATCGGACGCAGCAGCTCTGATACGCAAATGTGCGTCAGTCTCTATCCCGCAGGTGTAAAGCCTGCATTACAGTTGGCGGAAGCTCTTTTGAGCAATTTCTTGTAATCAATTTTGAGCATGTACATCATTTACCTTCCTCTTAATCAACTGTTTTCTGAAGCATCTCCTCTCTTTCTTGTGTTAATTCCTTAAATGTGGCAGTGGAAAACTACCTTTTAACTTATCACCGCTTGCGTTCCGACCATACATTCTATGACGAATATTGCTCGTATAGCAACGTTCTGTCACCCCGTGAAGTTTTGCTCACTTTTTCAGATACAACCTGTATATATATATATATATATATATATATATATATATATATATATATATATATATATATATATATATATATATATATATATAATGCGTTTAATATTACATTTCTTACATATGTACTGTAAACGTTTCGTGAAATAGCTTGTTTAAAATAAGGACGGAGATACTACTCATTTCTAAAGGAATAACAAGTGTCACATTTAGCAAGACAGGTTAATGCAGCGCAAACTCTTTTATTAGAACTGTCGAACTAACCAGCTGCAGAGTTGGTCTGATTGCTAAACGTACAAGCACAGTTTTTTAGAATTTAGAGGATGGGGTAATAGTAATTAGGCATTTAATCACGAAGTTTAATTACCTGTATGGCAGGATGCCTGGAGTTGAAATTGTTGTCTAGCTCGCATTTTTATTGCAGTCAGGGTTAACTTTATAAAACTAACACTATTCAAGCGCGAGATTCAAACTATATGCATACTCCTCTTCACAATTCTACGAGTTTATATATTGGGAATGTGAAGATGATGCACCCATGAAATATGCTCGTAGTTTCCCGGCGTTCAAAGCATTGCTCATCGAAGCAAGAATCAGATCATTGGTGACGGACAAAAAACAAACACGTATTCCGCACGACTTAAGGTCAATGCAGAACACTTCGATGCCAGACACAATAACTACACATGGTGTATATAGAATGGTTCGTTGAATGTTTCATAGAATGGTTCATAGAATGTTTCGTAGAATGGTTCATAACTTAATTGGAAATGAAAAAAACAACTTACTCATTATTTTGTTTTACTTTAATTCATCTCAGAAACCGACGCCGAACTGAACACAGCCATACAGAACGTAAACATAAACGCTCTGGTCAGTAACGGTTACAGAGAAAAGAAACAAACATGAAAAAGCGCTCGCAGCGCCAAACGACAAGTGGACTGTATGGAATTTACTGAACATTCCGCCCCCCTTGAAACCTCGGAGGGGGTTTCAACAATGAAAACGTTTGGAACATCACTTAGAATTAACATGCAAGAACTATGAAAAATTAAGAAAGGTGCAATACGAAATTAATAATGAGTACAGATGGAAAGATAATCACTACAATGCTGAAAGATAAGAATTAAACATGTTATGCACTGAAGCAAATAGGTTCGAATGTTCAGGAAATTGGTAATTTACAAATTTCGAGATTGGTCTCAAAAGTTTACCAGTTTGAGTTTTCAACTCAACTACACGAACCTTGTTGTGCTTTCCAGGGAAAGTTTTTGTAATTCGGCCTAACTTCCATTGAAGTGGAGCCAAGTTCTCATGCTTTATCAATACCAGATCACCAACGTTCAGATTTTGTTGTGAAATGCGCCACTTTGGTCGGGATTGTAACTTCGTCAAATATTCATTTGACCAACGATTCCAAAAATGTTGAATCATACGCTGAAGCATACGCCAACGGTCACAGTGGCTGATGTTGTCTGGAATTGGCAATTCAGGTAGAGATGTTAATGGTTTCCCAATTAGAAAGTGTCCAGGTGTAAGAGCACGTAAATCGTTGGGATCACTTGAAATTCCACTAAGAGGTCTGGAGTTCAGACACGCTTCAATTTGGGACGTTACGGTAGTAAGTTCTTCGAAAGTAACACTCGAGGTGCCTACGACTCTCTTCAGGTGGAACTTGAACGATTTAACAACGGATTCCCAAAGACCTCCGAAGTGTGGAGCTGCCGGAGGGTTGAAACGCCAATTGATGTTGTCCATAGTAAGAAACTGGTAGATGGAGTTGTCCATCATCAATTCTCGAAATTCTTTTGCGAGTTCTCTACTTGCCCCATAGAAGTTAGTGCCACGATCACAAAATATTTCTGCAGGCTTACCCCTGCGTGCTATGAATCTCTTTAAGCAAGCGATGAATGCTTTGGTTGACAAGTCACTTACAACTTCTAGATGAACTGCCTTGGTTGCAAGACACACGAATACACAGATGTAGGACTTGGTATTCCGAATTCCTCTTCCCTTGAAACTTCGAGTCAAAAACGGTCCAGCGAAGTCAATACCGGTATTTTGGAATACTGTTGAAGGGCAAACTCTGGACTCTGGAAGGTCTCCCATGAGTTGTTCCGCGAGTTTTGGACGATTTCTGAAGCAAGGAATGCATTTTCTCACTACTCTTCTGACAGTATCTCTAGCTGAAAGAACCCAGTATTTTTCTCTTAACGTTGCTTGAAGTAGTTCTGGTCCAGCATGTAGCAAGGTGAGATGATAGTGAGTAATGATTAACTCGACGATATGGTCACTTTTAGGAAGAAGAAGGGGATGCTTCTGCTCTTCTGGAAGCACTGAATTTTTCAACCTGCCGCCCACACGAAGTAACCCAGAATTATCGATGAACGGTGTTAAAGGAAGAACTCTGCTGCTGGATGCTAGTTGCCTCCCAGCCTGCAAACACGAGATTTCTGAGCCGAAATGAACTTGTTGTACGATCTTCACAATTGTATTTTCTGCGTCATTCAATTCATCAGTTGTCAAAGAGGTTTTCCTTCTTTCCTCAGCAGGTATAGAACAGTTCCTGGCGAATCGAAGACACCAGGCAAAAACTCTTTTCAATTTGTCCCAAGAAGAATATCTCTGAAAAAACTCGGTTTTGAAAGTGTCATTTACCGTTTGTAGCATGGATATTTTGAATTGTTTCTTTTCCTCTTTCGACAACTCTTGTGATAATAGATTGTCTTCTTCAACCATGGAATTAGGTAGCGAAGGATCCTTCAACCACTTCGGCCCGTTCAACCACAACTCGCAGTTCACAAATTTTGATGGCGATAAACCTCTTGTGCCGCAATCAGCCGGATTTTCGAGTCCACAAACAAAGTTCCATTGCACGTTTGGCGTTAGCTCTTGAATCTGTGCTACTCGATTTGAAACGAACGGCTGCCATCTTCTCGGCTCTGAGTTGATCCAGGATAAAGTTATTTTGGAGTCAAACCAGGCAAATTTATTTTTGACCGGAATGTTCAGGTACGAGAGTGTTGAATGTAGCAAATTAGACAACAAAAGTGCGGCACAGAGCTCGAGTCTCGGAAGGGATTGTACTTTGAGCGGTGCCACTCTAGTTTTAGATGTCAGTAGGTTGACTCGTACTGAATCAATAGAGATACATCGGACATATATCGCTGCACAGTATGCCTTCTCTGAAGCGTCGCAAAAGGCATGTATTTCTACTTCAGCATGAGAGTTAAGTACATATCGAGGAAAAGTTTAAAGTTCGAGGAGATGAAGTTCCTCCAGAAATGTTCTCCACGTAGTGCATAGTTCATCAGGAAGAGGTTGATCCCAAGAGAATTTCCCTTGCCACAATTCTTGAAGTAAGATTTTCATAAAGGTTACACATGGTGACAAGAGTCCAAGCGGATCGAACACTCGGGCGATTTGAGATAGTACTTCTCGTTTCGTATAAGTATCCTTTATCTCAACTGGTGATACTGCGAATTTGAAAACATCTAGCTTGGGTGACCATTTGACTCCTAGAACACTGCAGTCTTTGTCATCTAGATGAACGAGATCGTTTTCTGTGGTGTCGATTGAAACTTCACGAAAAATATAAGGATCATTTGAATGCCACTTTCGAAGATGGAAGCCTCCCTTGCTCGTCATTGCTTGCAACTCTGTTACAAGTTGTATAGCTTCCTCCCTTGTAGCAGCTCCCCCAAGAAGATCGTCAACATAAAAATTGTGAAGTGTTGCCTTAGATGCAATTGGGTACTCTTCCTTTTCGTCAAGTCCAAGTTGCTTTAAAGTTCTTGTAGAGAGGAATGGTGCACAGGCGGTCCCGTATGTCACAGTGACGAGACGATATTCTGTAATAGCATCTTCAGGTGAATTTCTCCAAAGAATTCGTTGCCAATCAGCATCTTCTTCATGTATTTTTATCTGTCGGAACATTTTTTCAACATCCGCACAGACAGCGACTTGAAACGTTCTAAATTGAATCAGGATTGAGTAAAGTTCTGGTTGAACCCGAGGACCAGTCATGAGAAGGTCATTTAGTGAATGTCCTGATGATGTCTTGCTGGATCCGTCAAACACTACTCTCAGTTTCGTAGTACTACTAGAGTTTCTTAGTACAGCATGGTGTGGCAAGTAGTATGAATTAGCCTTATCATACTCGGCATCTGGAACAACTTCCATATGATTAAGCTCTAAGTATTCATTCATGAACTGTCTATATTGGTTGTATTTTTCCGGGTCAGACCTGAGATGACGTTCTATACCTATCAATCTACGAATGGCTGTTTGTTTAGATTGCCCTAACTGCGTAGGAGATGATTTAAATGGCAACCTAACTGTGTATCTGCCATCTTCATTTATTGAATGTGTCTCTTTAAAATGCTCCTCGCAAGATCTTTCTAAGGAAGTTAGAGGATTTGCTCGAGGAACAGAATCCAACTCCCAAAATTTATGAATTAGATCATCCGACACTAATTGAATATTATTTACATGAAGAATTTGACTGAATGAAGAAGCTCTACCACCTATCACCCAACCAAGTTCTGACCGAATTGCAAAGGGCTTATCCTCTCCCATCGACAACGTCTGACCCTTCAACAATGGTAGTGTGAGATCGATTCCAAGAAGAATATCGACCTGACTACTTTTGTGAAACGTTGGGTCAGCTAACATCAGATCCCCAAATAATTCAGAATATGAAGCATCCAAATCTTGGTGCGGAAGCACGCCCACTATTTTGTTCACCACGTACACGTTAGCACTAAATGAACTCTGAGATGGAAAATGTGGACTGAACTGAATTTGGGATATTCCATTTGTTCGAGTGTCTGCGGAGCCTAAACAAGAAATACGAACATTGGCCTTTTGTTTACTTAGACCCAGCCTTTCAATGCACTCACTTGTGATCAGTGACGCCTGACTACCACTATCTAATAAACATCTGCATAATTGATAATTGCCCCATATATCTCTTACACGAATGACGGCTGTGGAGAGCAGAATTTGAACACTAGGGCCAACATTTGAAATGCAAGATGTAATATCAATCGTTCGTGAATTTTCGGACGTTTCATTAGAACTACTTGCTCCGGGAACAGAAGTAGGCGAAAACACGGGAGCATTTATAGAAAGCCCACCTGAATTTGGCATATTTCCCTGACTGCCTCTTCCACTAACAAATTCAATATGAAGCAAGGTGTGATGAGGTTTTTTGCACGTGTGGCATTTGAATTTACTTCTACAAGCCTGAACGCTGTGAAATTGTGTTAAGCAGTTGAAACAAACATTATTTGATTTAACAAATTCCCAACGCTTCTGAACTTGCATTTTTGAGAATGTTTCACATTTACTTAGGGTATGTTCCTTATGACAGAGCGGACACTGTGGCTGTATGTTCGACGCAACTAATGTTACCTTTTTTTGGACATTTCTCTTTGCACATTGATTTGCTGTCATGATTGATCTGGCATGAGTTGAAAGAAATTGTAGTAAGTCATCTAACTTAGGTATTGCATCAACTTTAAGTGTTCGTTCGAACCAAGTTCTAGTATTAGAATCGAGTTTGAATAGTATGGAAAACATAAGAAAGGTGTCTGCAGTTTGATCAATTTTGAATTTTAAAGATTCTAAAGTTCTCACAAATTCCTTCGTTGAATCTATTAAATTTAACATTTGAGTGGATGATTCATTATGGATTGGTGTCATGTTAATGAATTTTTTCATCAGTGAGGAAAGTATTTCTCGTTTGTTAAAGTACCTTTCGGTTAGAAGGTCCCAGGCAATTTGAAAATTAGTGTTAGAAATGGGTAGTGAATGTATAACCCTTTGTGCATCACCCCTCAAAACACCCTTCAGGTACTGCAATTTTTGAGCTCCTGTCAAGTTTGGATTGTCCGAAACAGCTGCTCGAAATAAATCAGAAAACGTTAACCAATCTTCAATTGTTCCCGAAAATGTTGGTAAGGATAGCGTAGGAAGTTTTACATCTGCTGACTCAGAACTTTTAACATTTGAACTTTTAGGTTGTTGCTCAGCTCCATGACTCTTATGAATGTTTGTACCAATAAGAGCAAGCATCTGTTCTAAAACGTCCAAAAGGTCATCCTTTTCAATAGAATAATCGTCTATTTCTTCATCCTTACAGTTAGTTATTATTGAGTTGAAAATACCTTTTATTTCATTTGTTAATTCGACAAAACGATTTTTTCTAATCTCTAATTCTGCCAAATTTAAATTTTGAATATCACCCTCGGTCTTTGTTTTAAGGCGCGTAATGCTTGATTTAACACTCCTTTTTTGGTTTAGTAACGTTTTGAATTCCATCTTACAACCCAAGATACGACAAGAAAAAATTCCTCCCTTCAACCCCACTCGTAAAACGTAGGGGACGCCGCCGTTTGACACTTGCAGAAGGGAACCAACGCAAAGCGAAACGCTTCCAAACACCCCACTCAATAACCAGGGAACGTTCGAAATCAACCGTTCGAAAATGCAGAAAGGAACCAACGTTGCAGTTCAAACGATCTTTCGATATGCAGAAAGGAACCAACGTTAGAATTGACGAATTGGAGTTTCAACGTTTGATGTTCAATAAGAGCACAAATCAAGAATGGCAGACACAGCAGTTAATTACCAGCAACAATATAACTTTAGAATAAATTAGTCTTTCTTATTAATTCTTTTCAACTTAATTTCTGGATATTTCATGATACGTTACAAGGGAATGATTCAGGCTACCGGCTCGAATGGCCAATAAAATGTATATAGAATGGTTCGTTGAATGTTTCATAGAATGGTTCATAGAATGTTTCGTAGAATGGTTCATAACTTAATTGGAAATGAAAAAAACAACTTACTCATTATTTTGTTTTACTTTAATTCATCTCAGAAACCGACGCCGAACTGAACACAGCCATACAGAACGTAAACATAAACGCTCTGGTCAGTAACGGTTACAGAGAAAAGAAACAAACATGAAAAAGCGCTCGCAGCGCCAAACGACAAGTGGACTGTATGGAATTTACTGAACACATGGTAACAGGACTGTGAAAACGCCAAGAACATTGACGTTATCATTTGTTGTTGTTTCTAATGTCCCCTGGCCGGAATTTATGTCAGACCAGGTCCATATAGGCTAGCGGGCTGAGGCTCCGGTTTATAATGACACCTCAAGTGTCGAGTTCGATTTAGCCAGGCGGCACCATAATTTTGACCGAACATCCCCAGGGGTGGCATCGGGGATCGTAACCTCTCCCACCCTCTCTGAACTCATAGTGGGACTTTCTTGTCTATGGATTTAACGGGCCCATATCCGAACTAGACACGGAAGTATTTAATGGCGCTTGTCGGGATTCGATCCGAGCACCCTCAGCACAGAAAGCCTACGCGCAACCACTAGGCTACCTCGAGCCCTACGTTATCATCGATCCTCCTAATATACGGAGCAAAAGGTGTTTGTAGCGTATTTAAGACAGGGGAGTTCTTCAGGACTGCTGATTCGATAGAGAGACCTATTTAATAAACAAGTCTAGGTAATATATTAGATGCATAGCCGGAAGGAAAATACTCAAGGTACCGTCTATCTAGTACATAAATATGAATCTCGCAGTTAGTTTTTGTTAAGGCTTTCAAATAAATTAAAGATATTTAGGGAGCATAACAAAAAATATTTTAAACATTACGTATATTTATGTAAGAATGATTCTTGCTCCTCTTTCCAATTTTAAATACTAATTTCGGTTTTTATTTTTTTTATTTTAAATTTCATTTTCATTTTTTTCAATTCAAATCCTTTTCCATATGTTATTCTATTCCTCTTGACCCAAGACCGAAATGTCTAAATAAAGAATTAATAAAGGCATACAAATTTTCTATTTTTCGTTTTAAATTTTGTTTATACAAAATTACAAACTTCCGGGTCTCCAACTTTTAAATCGCATTTTGATAACGCATATTTTCTGAATATAATCTCAAAAAAGCTGCCTCGCTGTGGAAAAACACGGCAATCTGGAATGCAAAATACAAATTAAATAACATTGAATGTTTTTCTTTTTCCTTAGTCAAAAATTCTACAGTAGTAAAATTAATTTCACGCCCTTCGTTATTCTTTGATATTCGTGAGTGAACTACAAAATTCAAGAATGCACATACACATACACACAACCCTAGAGAATTTCTTTAGATTCACCCCAAAAAATTTTTCTTAAGTTTATTCACTAATTTAGAGAGGTAAACCTTGCTCTAGTAAACCAATGTATAAAACATTACATTAGGTGTTTTTTAAAGATAATTTCAAAGCCTATGTAAAAATTACCAGTAAAAAAACTTCATTTATTTTGAAAACATTTCTAATTTAACTTTTTTCTTGTAAACATTTACCTAGTACTTCGTGCTTCGACTAAAATGCTCAAAATTTTTCGTCCTAATGACGTCAAAATAAATAGAAAAATGAAACAGTTTTGAAACCGAGGCTAAATAACAGATTTCAAGTTACTACGCGATTAAACTTAACGACTTTTTTGGGACGAATTTTAATATCAATCATTATTTTGACTTCTTCTGTGTATTTAATTTAGAGTGTTTCCCATTGGAAAACTATACTCTGTTAATATACTGAATCGTTTTTAATTCTTATTTTGAAACTTGACGAAAGAGTTTTTGCAGATCTTTTGGGTATACAAAAATTTTTTTTAGAGAAGGAAGAAACAAATATGAATTCTAAAAATAATATTTTGAAAATGCAATATTTTTTTGCTGTTTATAAAACTAGAAAAATAAACATTTCGTCTCCCAGTTTACAAACCGTATTTTATGTAGTTTCTTTTCTAAATAGCCAAATGTGTTCCGGGTATAATGTTTTTTATTCCGACTCTCTGTTTAGGCAGTATCTGAATTATTTTGACTTCGAAGCCTGTAATGATATGTTAGTATTGCGGCAGACGAAAATTATATGTTGACTCGATAGACAAAAATTGAAGGATAGCACCAGACAATAGAAAAATCAGACTCGAAAAACTAGACTTCATTTTACTCTTTTTACCACGTTTGGCAAGTCTGAGTTCTGATAGAAACTTTCAATTCGTCATATAACGTGTGTTTTTTTTACATGCGTCTGTGAAGTTGTAGATTTCTTACGTAAGGCATTCAAAATAGATGCAATATACTTCAGTTACATTCACAATTTTTTGTATCTGCATTTTTAAACATTTCTTCCCATTTGTATCTGAGCAGAGTTGCGTCTGGAAACGTAAAGAAAATAATTTCATTTTGTAGACTGCAAAATTCTATATCCCAAGAGAAAAGTCGCAAGGTTTTCTTTATGAAGTATTGATTTACACTTCTTACACATATAGTCAACGATATTTTCAAGAGTAAAAATTATTTTGGGTAGATAAAATGAGTTTTTATTCTGGAAGGTGTTTCGTGCTTGAATGATTCTTATCATAATATTTATTCCTCACAAAAATCAGCTGCTGCACTGAAAAAACAGTATCTGAAGTTCTAATTCAATACTTTTTCTTAAACCTAATTATCGAGCACAAAAAAAAGACACGCAACTGTTCATGCATATTTTTCATGAGATGCTTTTACAGATGCGAAAGAGGATGAAATTCTCATGAATTTTATTTGAAAGCAAAACGTTCATAACATTTAGGCCTCAGCCACATCTAAGACGATACGAGGAAATATCCAGAGGCACGTAAAAACCATGTTAGGCGTCTTACAAGGTCTTTTAATATGTCACATTGCACCACATGACGTTCCATAATAAAACACAAAATCCAAAATGAATAGGCAGAGTTCTTTTAAAATTGAAGTCCTTTATTTCTCTAGAGTTGATGGCGGAGAACAACGATCAGAGCGTCCTGCTAGCATGACGCGGAACATACAAGTGCTCACATACACAGGCAACAACATAATATATATATATATATATATATATATATATATATATATATATATATATATATATATATATATATATATATATATATGTATATATGTATGTATGAGAGAGAGAGATATGGTTGTGTGTCCATGTTTGTATTATACTTTAAATATTTATCACTTAGAATTAATTTCATACAATAAAATTCTTTTTAAATTAAAGGATAGAAAAGCAAATAAACCTCGGCTCTCTAGTTTTGTTAAAATGAGTCAGCAGTTGCAAAAACGAATTCTGAAATTGTTTAACTGCTGTGTATCTGTGCTTGAGGAAAGAAAACTAAAATCATGTCATATTCCCAGTTTTTACAATCCACAAACTAGTTAATTATCGCAACCTAAGCCTCTTACCTTTTTTCAATTAACTAGTTACCAGTACACATGTGTACAAATCAAAGAAAGTCAATGATTGAAATGTACTGTTTTATCTTATAAGAAAAACTGAGTAAATGCTTGTAAATATTTAGAAACTTTTTTTTTCGTTTTAGATGTCTTTGTCTTATGCAGTACCTCATGGAGCATCCGCCCAGTATTTAGATATTCGACAAATCGTCGTGAGTGAAGGACAATGCAACAAAAAAGCTTATAGAGGATGAACAGAATTGGTAAATGTAATTAATGATTCCTGCTTCAAAAATTTGATAAAATCTCCATTGAGTTTATTTTTAAGAACCATTTAATAAACTGCTATATCATATTTAAAAATTCCGAAATAATTTGGATTAAAAAATGAAGCTTTTTCACTCTCATTTTTCTACTATAATTATTGATAACCACGTTTTTAGAGTGGTAGAAATAAATAGTTTTTTACAGAGATATTTCAATACTAAGGTTGAGAGATTATTTCTTTAAAGAGAGGCTAGCTGACAATTTTAAATCACAATTTTGTATCAACATTAAAATATTTCTCCCCATATAGCAGAAATTTGTGAAAAGGCTCTTAATATGTGCATATGACTGACTGACTATTTACCCATAATGATATTAATTCATGAAAATTTGCAAAAATATTAATATATAATTATCAACTACACTTCTATTTGAAACAGAGCTTATACGATGTTAGTTTGCAACGCTCCGGCGGTCTCGCCATGCATTATGTATCACTCAGATGTGTGAGCATGCGCGGAAAAGACTTGATTTCACGAAAACTTGCGTGACTTTTTGAAAGTACACGGAAGATTGTTTCCATTTAAATAATGCGTATTACAAAGATCTTGTTTCTTGTTTGACATACTTATAGAAAAAGATAAAAAAGAAGAAGAAAAAAATTGCAAGGATAGATTTTTCCATTTGTTTAGTTCTTCTCCCCAAATCTAATTGGAATCGTGATTCTTTTGACGAATCGACTCTAGTTTTGCTGTTGCCCTTTAATTTTGCAAATTTCATATCGACCACTATGATATTGAGCCAATCTGTTTAAAATCTCAACATTTAAAATCTCAATGTTTAGTAAAATGTTAAATTTTCTATTCTGCTTGAAATGGAATTTAGTGTAAATCATTCTCTTGTTTCCTGGTTTATTTTTCTTTAATTGAAAACTTTATTTATACTTTAAAAAAAATGAAATGCCATTTTACATTAAAAAATCTATAATGCCGTTCAAAATTTTCAAACTTAGTATAACCTTATAGAGATGGCTACTTCTACCCTAACTTGGGTATATGTAAATTGAAGTGACTCCCTACTAAATTAGAAGCAACACAGTTTCTAAAGGAATAACAATGTTTATTTAAACTTGTAAACAACAATAACTAGCAGCAATATAGGCTGAAATAACAGATATAGACACAGTTCAAGACAGTGAAGTTTATATACTCAGTATTCAACGCTAAAGTCACACCAGCACTGCAGCACGATACTTCACACCTAATAATATACTATCCTCTGAAATGCCGGATTGGCAAAACCCACGTCAATTTCGAAGCAACCTAAGTAATCGCTACAAAAGCAATTCGCTTGGACAGCTCCAAACTAACCAGACTGCCTTCTATAATCTAGCTGCTTGGTATTTATACCAACGGCCAGCATAACTTAAGCGGCTTCTTTAAATTTATGCACTTAAAAGTTCGATTATTGTCAATCGAATCTTATATCGACCTTACAACCTATAAATGCTGGCGTACTTTTTTCTTCTTTTTCTAATTTGTGTTTTATACTGCTCTTCGCACTTTCATGTACCCAAGACTTTGGGATAATTAAGATGGAAATTCCGCTCTTATTTATTAACAATATATAACTGAGTCATATATCAATGCAGAAACATACAATAAAATGTTAAAATCCTATAAAGAGTTTAAATAGCGCGAACAGGTAGCTCTCCAGAATGGTATCTAGGAGTTACACGGCTTCCTGTTGCACTCTTTCCTATCATTCGACGATTAAAAGGACCTCATAATGTTTACGATCTCGCACGATGCACCTCTGATACCTGTGCCCCTGAAATTGGGGACCCCTCATCAAAAAATTCTTCTCTCTGCATCAGTCTATAAAAATAAATGACTAACTTCCTGGGAAACCTATTTTGTCGCCTCACCGTCGAATTACTCCCCTGAATAGCTGTGGGCAAGAATCCCCTTTTTCCCTCTTTTGACCTGGTTATTCGGCTACTCCTAAAATTATTAAACGTAGTGGCAAGGTTTGGTTGCTGAGCTCATGTACAAGCGATCACAGGTTTTATACTATTGAAAATGTAGATTAATTACTAGAATTTATTTTGTTCGTAACCGATTCCTCTTTTTATGGTTTTCTGACTTTTTTACTCTCATAAAAGGCGTGTTGATGAGAGATTACTCTCTCTTATACATCTATAACATAATTATTATTATATGTTTTCAGTAAACTTTCATTACGTAAAAAGAAATACTTTCTATGATACCTTGTCCAATACTTTGCGTGAAAAACATACGATAGGAGCCCACCTAGCGTAGTAGATATTCAAAATTAACTTCTCTTTCTCTTCCTCTCACACGAAAATTACATGACAGATAAGTGCGCGGACTCTTCACAAAAGAACACGTTGTAAAGATAGTACAAGAATTGGTTTAGTCACTTACATGCTGCCGATTTCATTATTTATGTTAAAACGAAAGTATACCGATAAATTGTTATTAGCCTTTTTTTTTAAGTAAATATGAGATCATTTATACTGACTTACCCTTCAAGTAAGAATGTCTCAGTAGACACGCTAAAATTTAAAAACTAGTTGAATTTTTTTTTAACATTTCACAGAATTATATAGAATTTAACTGTGCATATTTCTGTTTCTTTATTACATGTATCATAAAAATTCCGTTTCTTCAAAAAAAGTATAAAGACTAAGTGAAAATATCTTCTAGAGAACTTCCTGTGTTGAAACACATTATTGATGTTGTTATTGTCCCTTATTTCTCGGGGGAACAAATGGGGGGTGGTTTAAAAAAAAAATTAGTGTTGTGCTCAAAGGCGGGACTTCTACCGTGCACCCGATGTTGCTTCCTCAAGTTCAAGTGATACCAGTTGCGGTCAGAGTTTTGTTTATTGTCTTTTTTTTTCCCCCTCAAAGACCTGGCTGAAGTAAATATTGCCGTGTGACACGAAAAAGTTATCGTCCTTGTCGTTAAAAAGTGAGCGAAATAAACCATGAAATCAAGAGTAAAGATTAATTTTGAAACACTCTCAGCCGGAGGTCTAATAGAGAAGATAAAATTATATGTTGCCCAATTCATTTTCTTATTTATGTATACATATATAAGATGCAGGGCACGTATGGTTTTCTTAAGTTTCGGACGCATGTTTAACAAGTGAAGAAAGTACACTGGTTATCAAAAATTAAGGAAAAGTCACAAAAATAGGGATTTCTCAAAAAGTTACGCGTAGAATTTAATGAAACTGATACACATTATACAACACATAGGTAGGTATAAAATAGCATAAAAAGAAATCGCCAGACAATTATGGTGTTACAGAAACAAGCATATGTATATAATGAACAAATCGGATGTGTCAGTTTGGTATAGGAAAAGTACCTTTAATATGGCGTATGATTCCTCCGAGAAGCAATACAGCACATGCAGCGATGTGTGAGGCTGTCAATTATGCGGTCTATGAGTTCGGTAGGAAGTGAGAGCCATTGCTCTTGCAAAGCAGCTGAAAGCGTGGCTAGGGTCCTAGGAGGAGGATTGAGAGCAGCTATACGTCGTCCTAAAACGTCCCAAACATGCTCGATAGGATTCAGGTCCGGTGATCGAGCTGGCCACTCCATGCGCTGAATTGTTTCCTGCTCAAGATAAGCATCCACGATGCGAGACCTGTGCGGTCTCGCGTTATCATCCTGTAACACGAAAGCATCACCTATTGTCCCGGCATAAGGGCGCACATAAGCATCAAGGATGTCATCTCTATAGGTGTGAGCATTCACATTTCCACGGGGAAAGACATGGAGGTCTGTGCGTCCACCCAAAGAGATATCACCCCAAACACAGAAACTGCCTGATCCGTATGCATCTCTTTCACGGATGTGTGATGGAAGAAAACGAGTTCCAGGTTCTCTCCAAATCAAAATACGCATACTATAGCTTTGGAGGCTAAACCTGGACTCATCCGTAAAGAGAACAGCCCTCCATTGATCACGCGTCCAGTGTACATGTTGACGTGACCACTGCAAACGTTCCCGCCTATGGCGTGACGTGAGCGGGACGCAAATGGCTGATCCCCTCGCAAAAAGACCACCTTCGCGAAGCCTTCTACGCGCGGTTGATGTTGATACCAACCTTCTGGAGCTTGCAGCGAGGGAGGATATGAGTTCAGACGGAGTTGCGGTTCTATTCCTTCGTGCGCATAATGACAAATATCGGTCATCGGCACTCGTCGTAGTGTATGGCCGTCCTTGACTGAAGCTCCTGGATGCCGAATCCGTAGTTAGGAATTGTTGCCATCTACAAACGACGAAGTCTATGAAACACAGACGGACTCACATTTAGCTATCTGGCCACTTCTGTCTGACTTTGTCCTGCCTCTAGTCTCGCAATAGCTCGCCATCGCAGTTCTTCGGTCAAATGATGCCTGTAGGTCATTGTTACAATTTAGCTATGCCAGATGTCTAATCTCAGCCTCACAGCGACAATTGTCGCCTTGCTCTGAGACATGCACTTTTATGCTCCTCGCAAATGACGTTTTCCAACTGCAGTGCCACTATTCTGCATAATGTAGTATTGTTCAGCACCTTTTACTTAACATTATATTCAAATTTTAAACTGATTGTCCTAGTTTCGAACGTGTTATCCCTCTTTTTGCGATTTTTCCTTAATTTTTGATAACTAGTGTATAAGATTATCATTCATGTATATACTTCATGTATTAGATATACTTCAAGTATATCTAATTCTCTTAGTATGCTAATGCAATCGATTAAGTAAATGTTTTTTCGTAATTTATTGCTTTTTGATATTTTTAGGGGGATTTTTAGTACGAGTTTTCTTTTTGAAGTTTGCGACTTTTGAGCTTTATCAGTACAACCATAGCCAAAAATGTCATCTATTGAAATTCAGGAATCAATGTTGGGCCGGAAAATATTATTTTGACAAAAAAATCCAGCAGATTTATTTGCGGATAAGAATTTCCAAAAATTACTCATTTGATTCCACCCGTAACTTTCAGTGTTGTTCAGTCTTGGCGAAGTCTAAACAAACAGTGCAGTACTCTCGCTCATATATTCTCACACTATTCTTTCTATGTATATATTAGTTTATTTAAACGCCATCCCTTCCCTCCATCACAGTTACCCCCTCTGAAAAAAAAAGACCGTCTAACGAAATTCCTTCTAAAATTAACAACATATAGATTGGTTTATTTTAAAACCGACCTGTTCAGAATGGTTCAAATTAAATTGTTACCATTTTACAATTTAGCGATGATTTTACAGGTTTCAGAAAATGGTAAATTCGCGCATATTCTATATTATAACATTAGAATGTACGGGAAACATTCTAGAGCAGGGGTTCCCAAACTTTTTCCTGCATCGGCCCCTTTTAAAAGAATGATTTTCTTCATCGACCCCCTCCCATTTTCTCTATAATATACAGCCTACAACATAATTATAATGCTAATAATTACACATAAAACATTTAAAGATAACAATTTGACTAAGAATATGAACAAAAAATTAGAAAAAGTGATTCATTAGGTTTATGTTTTATTATTTTTGTACTATTTTCATCTTTAATTTCCCAAATATAAACAACATTTGTAATTGCACAAAAGTTCGATTTCAATTAATGTGGTGGTTGTGCTTGATGCATTGATACAATTTTTTTAATGTTTGGCCTGAAATTTCTCATCATTGTACAGTCACAATAACTAACATAACGAATACAAATATATATTTATAAAGAAAAGATACAACCTTTGTGCTCGAGAAATAAACAGGAAAACCAACGTAAATAAAGCACAAATAGCAATAAGATGCTATTATTTTGCATACGGCCGTTTCGAAGCTACAAAAGGGCTTCTTCATCAGTGCAACGAACTTAGTGGCAGCTCAAAAAGCAGAAAACGAATCAAATAAGTGTTCGCTTAGTCTTCGGCTTTTTGAGCTGCCACTAAGTTCGTTGCACTGATGAAGAAGCTCCTTTGTAGCTTCGAAACGGCCGTATGCAAAATAATTGCATCTTATTGCTATTTGTGCTTTATTTACGTTGGTTTTCCTGTTTATATATTTATACTTATTAAAACGGATATTATTATCTAATGATTGCATTCCTAAGAAGTTAAATTAAATTTTAAAACAGAAAAATTTATCATGGACCCCCAATAGACCACTGGAATACTATAGACCCTTTTTAAATTTCCATCGACCCCCCTCCCCCCCAAGGGGTCCACCTGGACCCCGTTGGGAATCCCTCTTCTAGAGCATAAAATTGCCAATTACAAAATACAACCCACATCTTAAAAGGACTAACTTGATTCCCTGCAACGTAATGTTAGATATTTATCATTCAAACCTAGACTTTAAATAATCAAGTCTGACATCTGCAGTGCTCCTCTTTCAGTGATTCCCCTGCCTTTTGAAAAGTTCGACTGAGGCTAAGAAATGAAACGATCGTAAAATAAGATAGAATTGTCATAAAAATAGTGATAGAAAACCAGAGAGCAGCTAAAATATACTGTGCACTCCCTCTGCCACAAGTTTACGTTCAAGTGTTATGGGGACGTACTGAACCAAAGATTCAGTAAAGTAATTTATCATTTCTCTTTGCAGGGCTAACTGACTTTTTTCGATGAAAGAGAAAGGTATATATTCTCAAAATTTCTAACACCCTGCTATTTTTACTTTCCTCAAACGTACAAACAACGATGCTTCGCCACCATGAGTAATATAAATTATCCATAAATGTACTTATGATACTTATGAATAATTTGTTCATCGTGCACATGGTTTTTCTTATGATAATAATGAAAATTTTTAAACACGTTTTATTTATTTAAAGGAATCTAAAATCTTGATCCTTTAAAAAAAATAGCTATTATTAATGTATTCTTGCGGGGTTCGTTAAAGCAGATCAGGATATGGCCTAAGTGCATACAATTTTTAAAATTTTTTTAATTTTTCCCTTTTTCCCCCTTTTAGCACGGTTACTGTTTGATTTTGTCCGCCATCTATACGCATCTGTTTTCAGCAGTCAGTAGCTGATACTCCTGTCAGAAAGTCGCCTACTTCTGGCGTCAGTCACCTCTCCCCTTGTTTCGAAATGACTACACTATTAAAGAAAAGAAAATTGACACAAAACTGTTGAACTACTACACTGCTGAACTGAACTTAGCCATTAGCTCAGTTTTTATAACTCTGAGCTCTGTGACAACTGAAAAATCCGGTTATTAGAAAGTCGGGACAGGAGGGGAGATTCCCCGGCCCGACTTGACACCTGGAAGCGCGGGTTTTAGTCCCAGCGTTAGCTCTCGACTCCCCTGGTTATTAATTGGTTTAACCATTTATCTTGAAACGAAATTTAGCTATACTTATTAGTTTGAATGTCTGCATTTGACAATCGTTTGGTCAGTTTGTATTTTATTAAACTGGTACTGTATTTAGTCACTGCGCGGGTAATCGGGAGTTTAGTGTATTCTTACTAAAGATAAGTTAATATTTAGAATACTTTGTGTCACTTTAAAAGGGGACTCACGACCCTTAATTCGAGGAAATAAGGCATATTTTCATACTTTTTGACTCTTTGTAACTATTTCAATTTACTCCCAATTTTTCCAAATTTTATGTATATGATAAATTGGTATATTTATTTTAATAAACAAATTTTCAACTCTAAAAATAATTTTAAATAATTTTTTTAAATGCTTTAGATATACCTTGTTTTTTTAAGTATTTTTATTGTATAATGGCTTGCGTGCAGAACTATGAAATTAATTTTACACTTAAATGTGTAATTCTTGTTTTATATTTAAAATAAATAATTCAAAGTACAATTGACCATAAGACATTCAACATTAAAATATTTTTTCATTTCTTTTAAAACGCTCAAAATATACTTAAAATTTTCTTAAAGTTTTGCATTAATTTACCCCTGAAAAAATAACAAAATGTGCAGTGATTGCAATAATTCTAGTTCAGACGCAATAAAATAACATGATTATGCAGTGATAAAAATTTCATGGAATTATATTTCATAGTTTTTGAGATATCAATTGCGGAATGATGCAAAATAACATTTTGAGAAAAATGAGTTTAAAATTTTTCTTACCATAAACTTGATCAGTAATTAAATATTTAGAATATCAATATCTCCGCAACTAAGCGGAATATTTTCATGCGGTTTGCTTTATTTTGTTCAGAAATGACCAGGCTTTAACATATATTTTTTTCAAAAAATCGAATGTTTTAAAGATTTAAGAGTACTGAGTCCCCTTAAGAGCTAAAATAAAATGTCAGTGTGTAACTTCAAGTAAGACACGACAAAATATTGCATAATAAATAAGGGTACAATAGGCAAGAATAGGATTATATAATTTCCACAAAATTTCAGTCGATTTGCAATTCTCTAAATTACACTATCTCTTTGTTTTTTCTCGTAAGCTAAGGAGATAGGAAAATTGAGCTCATTAAACTGATATACAAATTTATTTTAGACAGGCGAAAATTCGAAACGCATGCAAACAAACATCGGACGATTGTGTGCATCAAGGATGACCGGCTCGTAACTTCTAATCCTGTACTTTTGCACGCTTCAGTTCACGACACACTTCCCGAATGAAATTTCACAGTCACCTTGAAAAAGGTCGAACTTTAAATCATTTTACCATTTTGATCTCCTGCATTTTTGCAAAATTACAGCAAACTTTATAACTAAGGATATAAATATTTTTGTATTTACGAAATAAATGCGAATAAATGCGGAATTTGCGGTTTTGAGCGAATAAATGTGAAAATTATTTTTTTACTACTTTTCGGCGAAAACTCGGTGATAAACGGCTTTTTAAGGGAAATTAGGTAATAATAGTAATAATAAACATACACTGGTGTAAGAAATTAAGAGAATTTGCAGACATGGTCGATTATCTCTAGAACTACTGTACCGATTTTAATAAAATTTGATATGTACATACATTGATACAATACAAAACAAATAACCATTCAATAATTGTAATACACATGCCTGATCGTGCGTAACACTCGTTGGAGTCGGAAGGTATGAAACAGAGGTTGCAGAATATACAAAAAAATGGGTTAATAGGGGGTATGGTCCCCTCTTACAGATATACAGGTCTCGCAGCGTGATTTCATACTTGAAATAAGGCAGTTTATCATTTCCTGGGGCAATTGGTCCCACTCGTTCAATAACGCTGTTTTCATTCCCTGGATGGTTCTCGGAGGGGGTTGCGAGTTGCAATTGCCCTCCCCAGAGCGTCCTAGACATGCTCTATAGGGTTAAGGTCTGGAGATCTGGCTGGCCAATCCATCCGGCGAATATCCTCACTCTCTAGAAATTCGTCGACCAGAAGAGCTCTATGTGGCCTCGCGTTATCGTCCATTAAAATGAACTCAGGGCCAACTGCTCCCCTGAAAAGGTGAACATAGGGCTCCAAGACCTCATCTCTATACCTCTCACCAGTCACGGTGCCTCTTTCAAAGACATAGAGAGGTGTGCGGCCATCCAACATGATGCCTGCCCAGACCATTAAACCTCCTCCGCCATAATGGTCGATTTCGCGGACATTGGAGGGTAGTTAGCGGGTCCCTGGTTCTCTCCATATGAACGTACGGCGAGAATCGGTGTTTAGGCTGAACCGGGTCTCATCAGTGAAGAGAATGGTCGCCCATTGATCCATACTCCAATCTCTATGCTCTCTGCACCATGATAAACAGATTCTCCTGTACGTAGAAGTGAGCGGGTCACAAAACAGCAGGTCTTCTTGCAAACAACCCTCTCTCATGAAGTCTTTTGGAAACAGTCACCCTTGATACACGGGTTCCTGTGGCTGCATACAAATCACGAGAGAGCTGAGAAGCTGTAGCACTCCTGTTACGCCTCGCTATAATCGACAAATGGCGATATTCTCTGGCCATTGTGGCTCTTGGACGACCTTGCCCAGGCTTTCTCTCGATGGATCCGGTATCCTGGAACTGTTTCCATAAGTTACACACGACGCTGGGCGTTAAATTGAACTCTCTACAAATTTGGACTTGAGATTGGCCTGCTTCTAGCCTCCCCACAATTCGCCACCTCATTCCATCATCTAAACGTTGGTGGTTACTCATTTTTACTGTTACAATTTGAAATTAACCGATTGCTGCAAAGTAACACCAAGAATTTCGCCGAGGTGTGCTAGCGAACGAAATGCGACTTAACTTACGCGCTCTTATAAAGCCTGTTTCTCTACTGACTCCACCTACACACACGTGTACGCTTACGTATTTGACGTATAAGATTTGCATTTTTGTCTGGAAGCAGTGGTTTTACATTCAGTTCAGTTCTTTTCATGAAATTCGATAAAATATTCAAATTCTCTTAATTTATTTCACCAGTGTAATTGCTTAACCAAGACCATCTGCGGTCTTTGACTGAAAAATCTCACTCTCCTTCGAATTTGCTCCGAATTTTTTATGTATATTTTTTTTTTTAAGCGGAGGCACTTGTCGTCAAACATTCGCCTATACCACGCCGCTGTTTGCTGTCCATTTTATTATGGGGGCACCATATAGGCGGACAGCATTGCCCCCTATGAAGGGACGACACAAACGGAGGCATTTTTCGTGGCGCGACGCTGGGATTCGATCCGAGCACCCTCAGCACCGAAAACCCCCTAGCGCTGTACCCTAGGGCCGCCACAAGCCCTGCTCCGAATTTTATCCGGACAATTTGTCCGTATCGGAGTCGAACCTAAATATCTAACTGTAAAACTTAACCATCAAGTTTCGAGGAACAATTAAGTAGATTTAAGAACGTCTCTTGAGCTCCAAAGTCAAGGGTATTTCAGCTACTTATAGTAGTCAACCAAGAACCTCCTGTTGATGTTATACAGATTTTAATTGCAGGCGAAATGCTGCTACTTTAACTTTGCAAAGGCAGCTATACAAACCTATACAAAGTCTCTGTAGTCCCGTTAACAAAGTAGATGCTTCGATATTTTAGTATGTACAACATAATAATTAATGACAGAAAGCAAAGACTGAAGGAACATAATGTGGATACTACGGCAATGTTAGCTTTTAACTAAGAATTTGGATATTTACCTATCCAAGTAAGCAAAATTGTAATTTTTTAAATAAATGTGAAATTTTTGAACTTGTATATATTTTTTGCGAATAAATACGAAAAATTAATATATTGTATTTTTTTGTTGTTGTTGCGAAATTTCGATATTTTTTATGCAACATTTACGTATCCCTATTTATAACTCCTAAAACTAGGAAACCACAATTACAGTTCCCTTTCGGACTGTCAGATTTTAATTTTTTACAAGCAGATCCACGGAATATTTTTTATTTTTCTTGTCTGAATACCTTTGTAATATATATATATAAATTCTTAAAATAACGTGGATACTACTAGTACAATGTTAGCTTTTAACAAAAAATTTGGATACTTACATATCCAATTAAGTAAATTTGTAACTTTTTTTAAATAAATATGAAATTTTTGAATTTATATATATATTTTTACAAATAAATGCATAATTTTATATAGTGTATCTTTTTTGTTGTTGCGAAATTTCGATATTTTTTAAGCGAAATTTACGTATCCCTATTTATAACTTCTAAAACTTGGAAGCCACAATTACAGTTCCTTGGAGCTAGGCAGTGTATACAGGTCTGATAATACTAATTGCAGTTTAGAGCCGGCGAGTTTAAGATAAGGACCAAACGTAGGACGTACTATTATTTTCCAAATAATTTAAATAAATAATCTAGAAGCAAAATTCAGCCTTGAGTTCAATTTTTTTAACAAATATGTAAGCGTCTATGTGTGTTATACTTTAATAAATCTATCCCAGGAATTTTCTAAGGTGAGCCTTATTACATGTAATTTGAGGGGATAGTTAAAGCTGGAAGAATCTCAGTTTAGATGTGGGGATGTGTTTTGACTATTTTCCTCTATTAATTAATATATATTGTAACGAATGGAGTATGTATTATGAGATTGCCTGCCATCGTTGAAATAGTTCAGTGGTCATGATGACGGCCTCCTCCAGAGGCCGGGACCATCATCGTTTAGGCTGCAGTGCACTAACCCTATTGGATTCGCTCACCACAGTGTTAATCTATGGAGAAAATGTGTCTACGATTTACAGCTTCCCTTTCGGACTGTCAGATTTTAATTTTTTACAAGCAGATCCACGGAATATTTTTTATTTTTCTTGTCTGAATACCTTTGTAATATATATATATATATATATATATATATATATATATACGTTAACTCACTACATACGATACTCAGTACCTTATCACTCAGTGTTTACGGTTTCCCCGTAATTCATCTTTCAGTGTTTTCTGATTCTACTGTTACTTATTACTTTGGTCTAACAAAGAATTGACATACCACGTTTAGCTTTAAAACTCAGAAAGCCAACTTTCATTTGGTGATAAAAATCGTATTTCAAAAGCAAATAGTGCGTTTGACATTTTGATTGAATTTTTACGTTTGCGATGTGTACCAAAATAAAACTGTGCAATTCACGGAAACTTAAAAGCAGTTGTCTGGATCAGGGATCAGAAGCTCGTGTCCATTTGTGATGATCCTCCTATGTTAGTATAGGAGCGCAAATGTTTGAAAATAAAAGAAAATTTGAGGATAAATTGGTTTGCAGACTGACTTACCGCGGACTGACTGCAGTAGCGACGCATATAGTCAGAAGTTTTTCGCAAAATCGAGAATTTCATGCATTAAACAGAACAGAAATATTTTTCACTCAATCATTCGATTTAAATCTTGCATATAAGTTTCCTTATGAGCAATCTTAAAGCCGAAAACATTTCCTCTTAGATAACGCGAACTGATAATTTAGCATAAGAAGTAATTAAACTTTAAACCTCTGCTATATGAACAGATAAATTTAAACAAGCATTTAAGAGGAATGAGCGATCGATAGCAGAAAAAGAAACGAAGCCTTAGCACTCATCAATGGAAAGTGTCAAAATATTTGTCTAAATTTGGTTTGACTTTGGTTTGGCCCATATATATATATATATATATATATATATATATATATATATATATATATATATATACGGGCGTAAATATTTGTCACGCAGAATTACATATACGTGTTATATCCATTAAGAGGAAAATGCCCTTGTAAGCATGCTGAATCATGCACTTATAAAAAAGTTTCCAATTAAGATCCTACGTAGATATTCTTTACGAAAATAATCTGAACCAATTATTTTCAACCCGTCATTAAAATTGCATTTCGAAAAATGTTATTTTTCCATTGTTTATGATGTTATATTTCCTCAAACGTAATTGATTTCGTTTTATTTATGATTCCTTTTAAAAATGTTTATTTAAAGCAAATTACCTTTACATTCAGTAAGAAGAATGAAAGTACTGCTTTTGTGTAGTTCTTAGTTTTTTAGTGATGAATAGCATACTTTTTGTAAGCGTGACCTATGTAAGCAATTACATGTAATGAATTACTGAATCTCAAAACTTGCCGCAAAGTTAAAAAAATAGCCACTGTATGTCAATGATCTCTGGTGTAAGGTTTATCTAATAACATCACCCAAGCATGGAGCTCAGTTTAGAAGTTACGGATTGAAGAATCATATTTTACATTGACGTTATACAATAAAATATACAGGCACACCCATCGAATTTGGTTTAATAAATTTCTGAAATTATTCGCAAAATACAGAAAAAAATTTATAATTTGTTAATGCAACTATTTTCTTGTGCATTTCGGTTAGTTTCGAATTTAATTTTTTAAATATAGCAGTTAATGCGTATGAATATAAAGGAAATTAATTAAGAAGAAGCAAGATATTTTACAAGATTTTATGATCTTTGAAATGATTAAATATTTTTTAGACCTCCTTTTTTAAAACAAACTATTCTCAGGACGTAATAAAAATTGACATATATCTGTGCAAAAGTGGTTACTGCTATTCAGTAGTAAATTTTAAGACGTTAATTCTTTGGTATGTTTTTATTTATAACCGTCGTTTGCACACACCCATTTTTTTTCTAAATGTAAAAGTAGCATTTCTTTCCTGCTCTTTGTCTTTGTGAAGTTTTCCTGGAAAGCTTCTTAAATCTAAACTCCTGAGATAAACCTTCTTCCGAAATTATTCCAGGTGTTATTCCTGTAATTCGCGGTAGATGTTGCATTCAGAATAACGAAGGTTTTTCTAAGAGACTTTTCGCGCAGCACTGGCGTAACCGTACAGGATCCAGGGTTATAACCCCATCCCCCCCCCCCACACACCACCACCACCACCCATTATCTCAGTCGATATAATAAATTGATGGGAGAAAAGGTAAATTCGGAGTTCCAATGAAATTATAAATTACAGTTTTCTTTCTCTTTTGATTAAATACCCTATTTCCGAGAAATAGAACGTAATTACGCCTCTAAAGAGCAGTCAACATGCGTTTATAAGAAAGTATTACCTCATAATACACGCTCGCGAAAGAAAACCGCAAAATAGGGAAGTGTGCGAATTCTCTGATTAAGTTTTGGGTGTGATAACTGCTGCTAATGAAGTCCCATATATATATATATACAGTGGAATCTCGATCGACCGTTTTCGGATCCATCGTTTTTCCGTATGTATCGTTCATTTTATCCAGTCCCAACGATCATATTGCTTTATGTTTCCGCATCTATTGTTTTCCCGCATTTATCGTTCATTTCAGTCGGTCCCTTGAAAAACGATAGATCGAGATTCCACTGTATATATATATATATATATATATATATATATAATGTGTGTGTGTATGTGCATCCAAAACAGCCTAACAGAGCTGAATTGGGGCCAGAGCCGATAAGACATTTCAGGTGCTGTAAACAAGGTTTAAATTGCCAAAATACATATGAATAAAAATATTTAATTATAATTTATTTGAAAATTAATCGTAATTGAAATTCAAGTTTAACAATTCATTATTTCCTTTCTCATTTGTTTTTTCACTTTTTTGTTGATTTTGTAATGCCGCCCAGCATCTAATCGAATGTTGATTAATTTGAAAATCAGTCGAAGTGTTTTAGTACAATCAATTTTCTACTTTCGGAAAGGATATTAGCTTAATCATTTCTCAAATGAAGTTGATAATGTTATTCCTCTGAACACCCAACATTGCTCTTCGAGCCTCACAGAGAGTTGATAGATTTGTTTGCTGTAAGAAAACCAATTTTCTGTCAAGATTTACAAATCAAAATTTTCTGAATAACGTTTAATAAAGAGTACTCGGAAAGTAAATAGGGTGTCCCATTTCGTGTTTCCGCTTTTCTGAACCTTTCTCTGTGCTGCCCAGATTATTAGATACAGATAACCCTACTATAACACGGTAGATAGATTCCTATAAAATGCCGTGTTGTGTGAAACCGTGTTATATGGGACCCAGAGACAGTTCAAAAAAGGGGGGTTACGTTCTGAAAATTTATTTTAAAAAATTCCATTTAAGCAACTTAATTTTTATTAAAAATATAAATGTATGTATAACGCAAAGTGAAAGGAAACAAAAAAAATATTATTTTCATTTAATACGACCTTAATTTAATAAATTTCTTCCTCATCGCTGCTCAGTACAATCAAACAAGAACGTTTTTTCTATTGAACGATATCACCTTCACTTTCAGAACTTTTTTCTTCATTTAGATTTTGTGCACCTTCTATCCTCTTAAAAAAATCAGTAAATTTGGTTTATTTGCTGGTTCTTACAAGTCATTGTAGATTCCTGGCATGGAGATAGACAATTTTGCAACTCCCTTTTGAATTTTCGGCTTCTCAGAAGGGTCTGCATTCAGGAAAAATGATTCAAGATTTTCAGCTAAGCTTAGGCCTTCTTTTAATTTTATAGAGTTATAAATGAATAAATTATAATCTGTTTATACATTTTCGTGTAAAGCCACTATAGTTCATTATTCCTTCCCGTCATTATTTTAAGGAAATTTAGTTTTTAAATGTGTTAAACAAAAATCACGTTATCTAGTGCTATAGAAGTACAGTGTTGTACAAAGGTTTTCGCAATTTTTTTTTTTATCGTGTTAGAGTGAAACCGTGTTACAGGTTGCAGTGTTATACGAGGATTCCCGCAATTTATCCAATCGTGTTAGAGCGAAACCGTGTGGTAAGATGCCGTGCTGTAGGAGGGTTACCTGTACATGTTTATATGTATTTCTGAACCCATTCTCTCTAATCACCGCGTGTTTCTTTAAAAAAGAAAAAGAAAAATCCATGAAGAGATTTTTAAAACGTTTTTTAAAGTGTTCCACCTTTGGAAACTGAAAAAAGTAATAAACAAAAGGAAGAGTTCAGGAAGAAATGTTTATTGCTGAAGCACCCAAATTTGCAAAACTCATGAAAAAAAAAAAAATAAAGGTTTTTACATATTTCAACACAGTCACCTATGCTGATTTTTTTATTTGATAAATATGTTTTCTTTTCATCATTGTAACAAACTTTGAATCTGATAGAATCCGGAGCCTTCTTGTTCTCCCTGTGATGATCAATGAATGGTACTCTACTGTGGGAACTGTTCTAATCAATGGTAAAGATGTCCTGCTTTGTCCATGGACTGAGAAAGTTTTATCGCCATAAGACTGAAACCTTATTTGAGGAGTTGATTATTTTTAATATTGGTAACTAAAGTATTATTTTTATACTTAGCACTCCTTACCTACGATATCATTTTTTTGTTGTTTGGATTCTTTGAATAATTTGGCATCAGTTACATTTACTTAAATGAACAAGAATAAAACTGGAATAAGCGGATATCGCAAGTCATGTTTTGAGATTAAGATTTCGAAGCCAGCCAGAATACTAAAGGGCTGAAGTCCAACTTTCTTGGGTAATTCTTCGTGCTATCCGAGGTATCTAATTATAGCATATAAAAAACTAAAGTTGTAAGTTGAAAAACAATATAAAAAATGCTGAACAAAGAATTTTTTTACTATGTCTGAAGTTCAAGGGGAGATGTGACATGGAGTTCTAATTTTTCAACATAAAATTTTGATTTTTTTCAAAAATTGTTTTCAGATTACTGTAAAAATCATTTTAACCTTAACTTGTTTAATTATTACAGATTTAAGGGATCTATTCGAAATCAAAATAAAATTATTCTTTTCTTATAACGTAACCAATAAAATTATTCTAAGAGGAACCATTTATTTTCTCTTCGTTATATAATACTGGTATAAATTTAATGTGAACACCTTTATTTATGTTATATTTATATATGTTGCATTATGAGAAGGAATCTTCTCATGCAGCTTTCTTTAATCAAAGAGAAATGACCGCAACTTCAATTGGATATACAGGCGATAATGTCAAAAACCCTGTATTAAATGTATAAATTAAAGACAATGAAGAAGATATACAGGGTAAAGATGGTAAAAATAAGACTTAATCAAGTACTTTAGGTCAAAACTGTTAAAATCTCTTTCCATGCTGATTAAAACAAAAATTTGGACTTTTTTATCCTGTGGCTAAGTACATATCTTTACTTTTGTCACCCGCAATATTATGTATTTATTGTTAAATGATAGCTTTCATGCTTTCATTGTCTGGAAAAAATACTTGGCTTTATATTAATATCAAATTCCTAAATTATTTTGTTAGTTTTTCCAATGATGGAAAATGTGCTTAGTGCTCCAAAAATCTACCTTGTTAGCAATGTTTCTTTGACTTAGTAAACTCTGTAAAAAAAATCTTTGAGAACTATGAAAAAAAATCTTTAAGATTCATTCATCGTTATCATGTGATGCGATATATTATTTTTTAAAGTTTACAAAACATTAACCTGTAATTTTTTAGACATTTTTCCGAGCGGAATTTTTTTCCCTTTTAAGATATAATGATTATTTTTGTACTATAAAAGCTGACACAGACAGAATTTTCTGTAAACAGCTTAAGATAAAATGTAATGCTAATTGTTTGTTTCAAAATGAAATCGTGTGTCATTCGAGTCCGATAAAACGAATTAGAAAGTTATTAGCTATTTATAAAGAAAATCCCAAATTTCTGATAAAACCGAAGCAAAAATAATTTTTTTAGTTGTGTTCATTTAAACACAAACATTTCTTTCCCGCAGGTCTCAAATTTGTACTAAAATTTTATCAGGATATATTATAATGACTAATTTCCCTTTATGCTTTTGACTAGACTTTGCCCTTTTTTTATCACTGTAAAAATATCGAAGAATTTATAAATTCCCATGTTTCACTAGATCTAAACATTTGAAAAAGGTTGAAAATACATTTGCATATCTAGAAAAACTATTTTTATCAGTAAAGAGCGTACATGACATATTATGAATAGTAAGATTAATATTAAATCACGGGATAAGATTGTCGATGATTTCCTTCTTCAAATCATTGTTCAAAGCAATGATCAGGGAGTTTTACAGTATATGTTAAAAGTATATATAATGTATAGAAAATTCAGCTATCCATTTATTGTTTTGCCAATACCTGACACTATTCATACAAACTCAAAATATGAAAAAAACTATGACATAACATTTATAAAGTTTCAAAAAGATGTAAAGTTTTGAAATTCCTAATCAAGCAGATAAATAATGTCTTTTTTTTATAATTAGCGAACTTTTAAGAAATTTTACGTACTGTTGGTTTCAATCTCAGACAATTAAATTCTCCAAGAAGATAGCTGGATATTATCTGGAAGAATTAAAACCAATTTTCTCAGTTAAAAGGAAATAAAAATGTGTATTATAAGAAACAGAATATTATGACAACATTATTTTATTCTTATTCACATCATTAACGAACTGGAATCCCATTGCCCCTTCATATCCATTCACTTCCATTTTTTTACTTCCATTCCTTATCCTAAAATATTTTTTTAGTTGTGTTCATTTAAACACAAACTTTGCCTAGATTCCTTTCCCTCAGGTCTCAGATTTGTGCTAAAATTTTATCAGGAATCGAATGATAGATCAGGATCGAATTGTCGAATGATAGGTGGATTCGACAGCATTCGAACTCACCTATCATTCTCCGGCATCCCGTATCTGCGTTCTAACCACTGACTTCCCTTCTCATTTCGTTGATAAATTTTGTATTCCATCTCCCTCCGCCTAAAAAGGGGCTTGGGTAGCCTAGTAGTAGCGCGTCGGCTTTCTGTGCTGAGGGTGCTCGGATCGAATATCGACCAGAGCCATTTAATACCTTCGTGTCTAGGCCGGATATGGGCACTTTAAATCCGTAGACCGGAAAGTTCCTCTATGAGGGCAGAGAGGATGGGAGAGGGTACGATCCACCTAGATGTCCCCCCTGGGGGGTTGCTTGGTGAAAATTGAGGTGGCACCTGACTGAAACGGACTCCCACCCTTGTCTTGCCATTATAAACCGAAGCCACACCCCACAGCCCGCTAGCTTATATGGACTTGGTCTGGAATTATACTTCCTACCAGGGGGCATTAGGAACAACAACAACGCCTAAAAAGTTCCAGACGGACCCATAAATCTGCTGAAAATTGCCCTATTTATCGTAGGGATGCCATTGTGACAACCAACCGCGTCACCTCGACTACACTCGTGCACACGTTTTATTTCCTTTCAAATGATCTTTGACCTGGGTAAAAGTCGAGAGGACCATCTTCGATCACCCGGGTGATATTCTTTTTTGAATCACCGTACCATGGAGTAAATTAATATTACCCGCTTATAAGAAAGGCATCAACTAATATTTCCAGAATAAAAATCAGAGTTAACTTTTTAAAACTGCAGCTGTATATCTTTTATAGCATAAAACTCATAGGCTTTACTTTTATAAGTAAATTATTCAATGTTGATGACTCAAATGTCTGTCGTTCGGAATCAGAAAAGCACAAGCATAGAGCAATGTACACTTAAAGTTTGTTAAATGTGAAGTTTTGAAATTCATTCAAAATAACCCTGACATGGCCTCTTGGAGTTAAGTTTAGAATATCTGTCTGGAAAGCTGGACTGTTTTCTCAATAACAGTCTCGATAACAGATCGATATTCTAGGCGAACCGGCCGTCTTCGATATTCAGGGCTATATTCTTGTTTGAAATACCGTTACACGGATTTTATAACTCGTAAACTCCTAAAAAAAGGCAAAGATCACCAACCAGTGTTTTCAGAAAGAAATCTGAGTTAATTTTTAGAAACTGGAGTTACATATCTATTAAATGATTTACCTCATAAGATAATTAAGTGAATCGTTCAATTTAAATGGATCAAATAACTGTCGATTGATATCTGAAAAGCTCGAATAAAATGAAACACAGTGCACGTAGAGTAATTGTATTTGTGTTAATTACTTTTCATAAATATGAAAATAACTGTATGAAGTTAATTCAAAATGATCCCGACATGGCTTGTTGATGCATATCGTCCTGAAAACTGGTCTTAAATCTTCAAAACAGCCTTATCATAGTAATTTTTTTAACTAGAAAGCGAGAAAACTTTTGAAATAATTCAAAACAGCATAGTTAAGCACTCCGAATATGAAATATTTGATGATGTGTTAATTACGAGCCCTGGTTTAAGCCTCTGGCATCCGAATTGAGCTGGCCGTTCACTGATTTACATGAAACATCTAGTCACTGAAAAGGGCTCAAGTTCTTCATGCGGCACATTATTTGCTGAGCTTCAACGTCTCTGAAATTTCTCCTCTTCAACAGCAGAATATTTGCCTTAGAACAAGATCTTAGCTAAAACTTTTATATTGCATTTTGTAAGCTGCCATCACATGCTGATTATTTTATATTTTGTAATTAATGCAACATATGGTTTATTTTTGTTTGTTTGTTCTAGGTGAAGAGCTGCTTCTAATTCCTTCTGACCGGACAGACAAAAAATACAACGAACAAAACGATGCTTGGCTCTAAGTACTATACGTGTTGTGTATATGTGTATTTGTTTGTGAGAGTGAGAAAAAACTGAACAAATAAATTATTTTTCTTCCTGTCTTACGTATTTTTGTTTTCTACTTTCTTTTTGTTTTCTGTATGTTTGTAATAACATTAAAGTTAGCTGTCTTAGTGTCAAATACTTTCTCCATTATTCAATACATAAGTAACATATTTTATAACACAGATCGAAAAAATGCTATGTATAAAGATAGTGCAAGTAATGCAAAAATATGAGAGTTCCCCTACCTCAATATCAAAAGCAAAAATTTCGAATCATATCAGAGGAAACAAAATATGGGTTGAAATAATGATTTCAGAATAAAGAACTATATTTCTAGATTTATGAATGGATATGAGAATCATTTTTGTGAATTTTTTATACTTCCAGTATGTATCTTAGTAGGTATACTTCCAATATGTATCCTAGTAAATTTGAATCTGTTGTCCTCGAACTTAAGCCATATGTTCCTATTGTATGCCTTAGGCAGCTGTCAGATGAAAGATAAGAAATTCGCAGAGTGATGAGGTCTTTACTATTTCCTGAATTTTAAAAGCTGAATTAGGAACAGAAGTGTAGGGAGGGTACTAAATGCTTAGAGGCAGTGCTCCCCTTGCCAAAAATCTCTGTAGATGAATAGAATGTCGACCCGCGTACGATTTGTCTGGCGCCACCATGATCGTATTCCCCGAGACAGGTATATCTCCTTGCCCCATCCCTCACCCCACCCCTGATTAGGAATCCATTTACTTCTGAAAATGCTCCCGTGAAATATAAAATTTGACCTTACAGAATAAATTTATATTAGATACTCTTCAATGGCTCATTAAGACTGGTTTTCAGACAAAACTGTCTCCCTAATTTATCAGCATTTCCTAGTTATCGATGAGAAATGTTTCTCCAGAGTTATCAGTAAAAGCTTTGCCTAATTTACCCATCTTTCGTCGTGCAGCTTCCCTTCATGCCATCCATCTAGTTGCTATGTATCAAAGATAAACTTCAAATGGAATTGAGTATGGAAGGGCCAAATATTCATTGATAGCTATTATGGAAATTATCAATCGTTCAGCTGTCGAAAAAATTACTCCATATTTTCATATATTTCTCTGATATTTTTTAGGGACACTGCCTGTTAATGTGTAAGAATTATAGGTGTTAGAATGGGGGCCCAGGGGCTTCATTTTAGATTTTTTTTAAGGATACTCTACGGGTGTATCAATTAACGACATTGTTTGAATTATTCCTGTGCCATATTCACCTCCAGTACATAGATGTGTGACTTAGACAACTTGAGAGGAGTTCAGTCTGCGAGGTTCCAGTTTTGATTCCCTCTCCTCTAGGATTAAAAAATCATCCTATTTTGGTGGAGTCCAACAGTCCTCTAAACCGGTTAGAGGAAGGGGAAATGAATTCATTAGGACAGAAAAAAATCCCAATGGCAAGGCATGTAACCTTCATGTTATGATGCTGTAAGTGCAAAAAAACACACACAGTTGCTTTGGGCGGAGTGAAGAAATTTGAAAATGCGTCTGAGTAACATACACCCATGACTGTCTTTTACTTTCCATTTGCACACAGAAAATTTTATCCAATTTTTATTTTTCTACGGAGGTTATAGTGTAGCCCGCTCTCACTGTTATCATTACTCCTCAAAAATTTCATCAGATAATATTTTTCTTCAAAATAAATATATTTAAAAAGATATTGGCTGTTCCAGGATTTGAATCCGTACCCTTCCGATTCTTTCATCAATGGATAAACAGCAACACTACCCAGTTGTATCAAGAAGCATTGGGTTTGACTCACTGTCATATTTAATATTTTGGAGTCAGTATTTGTGGTTCCAGTATTTGCATTCAAATTGAGGGCGCGGTAGCCCAGTTGGCAAGAGCAGCGAACCAGTGATCTGAACGTGCCTGGTTCGATGCTCGTCGCTGCAAATCTACCGCCGTGTTCACTAATGGTGGCCGGAGCTACAATGTCCTCCAAGTTCTCATATTTACCTCTGGAGGTGCGAGGTCAAGTGTTCCGGTCTCGTCACTTGACTCGGTTCAAAATTACGGGACCGGTCATTTAGCCAAGTCGGACTCCGACCCTTGTGGTACTAATTCGAAACAGAAACCGCACCTTCATCGCCCATAGCCTTCGGACCTTGATCTGATGTTACTGTTGGTCAAGGGGCATAAGCAACCCCAACATTCAAATTGATATACTGCCAAATATTTGAAAAACATTAAAATATTTCGTCGGATCTCCGTGATGCCAGATGACGGAGGGGAAAAAATATTTTGGTTTAAATATCATCTTAATGATAAGAGAAACCAATGCTTTGATGGAAATTCACTTTTAAAAATGGATAAAGCGGCGTCTAAACCCATAGTAACGACTCAGAGAAGTATAATAGTGTGATTTCAGAGGTGGCTATCAATGAGGGAAAATTATCATAAAGATTATTTTACTTCTTTTTTTTTGGGGGGGGGGGGATTTCTCCTATTCTCCCTTAATATATTATTGAAGATGTAACATTATTCAAGATGTTATTAAATCCGACTAAATGATAAGCAATAAAGGTTTAATGCAATAATTAAATTTCCATGACAATTAATTGAAATTAATATATCTTTATATCATCAGATAGTTCAGTTTGTAGAATGAAGGCCTCGATGTCTCCGAATAAGCCATGTGGTGCCCTTGCTCATCTATATATTTAAGTTCCTAAGCCGATTTTTTGGGCAGTCCGCGAGAGAAAACTACTGCATCAATTTACTTCATTTTGGCCTTAAACGAAAGATTTTAATCTATAGATGTGTCAAATTTGGTTTCTGTAACCCAAATTTCTATTAATGAGAGATAATTTACAACTAAAAATTGCATTCTGCGCATGCTCAGTGACATATTTAAATCTGGCTTTAGATACTCACCAAGCACGAAGCCGCATAAACACAGTAAAAACGCTCGGGCTGGCGCCTGGCCACAGCTGTGGCGCATCCAAGCCACAACAGTGGCCCGGCCTAGCTTTCGTGTGGCTTTGCATGATTTTCATTTATTTATTGAGTTAAAATTTTGAATTTCTTGTGATGGTTAACCATATAATTTGTAAACAAAATCTTTTCATAAAACTTCTCCTAAAGTTTTTAAAAAATTTTAAAATTTAAATTTTTTTTTAAAGTGGGGTAATGTAAAATCGTTATAACTCGAAATATTATTTGTCGAATTCAAAATTTTTTCATTTAATTAAACAGAAATATATAAGTTTTAATTTTGATTCAGCGTTTTTTAAAATATTAATTTTAAAAAATTTGAAATATTTAGACTGAAAATTTCAAAAAGAATGATGTAACTTATTTTTAAAAAATCATATTGTCAAAAGTAAATATTTTTTTCAAATTTGCTGAATTAAAATTTAAAGTAAAATAATTGAAAAAGACATTCCACTCTTGAACCATTTATCTTTAACGGCTCTTGATTTATTAATTCTGACAATTTAAAGACGAGAAATGGTGAAAAAAACCATCATGCAGAAAAATGCATTTACAGGTTTAAACACAGATTGGCTACAATTAAAATGTTGCAAAAATAAAATTAATATCTCCTGTTCTAATTAAGATAGAAACATGATTTAAACGTCATTTTAAGCGGAAAAGAACACAAAAATGTTAATGCAATAAAAAAATTTCAAAAATTTGAAGAATTTTGTGTCCTGGACCCCCTTAAAACTGCAGTAAAATTGTTTAATTACTTGCAAAAAAATAGATGAAGCTGGTTCAAACTCTATGTAACTGGTAAAATCTTCTATATTGAGATTGTCTGGAAGCATGATAATTCACTGAGGAATACTATTATTTTTTGGCATTTTGAAAGCAGATTTATATCCTACAACCACCTCAAACAACGTCAAAGGGATGACTGAGTCAAGAGTCAAGCCAAAGCCAGTGACGGAACGGTGGCGCTGTGCAGAGACTCAGTATAATAAGCTTAATAACAAACAATGGTCCCCTACCAAAGCCACAGTCGCGCAGGTGAGCCACAAGAAGCGAGGGTAGGCGTCTGAAGTGGCTCCTCTCACTCGACAGACGGGATCTGTAGCCATAGCTGTGGCTTAGTATAATAAGATCCATATGATTGCATGTATCGCTTAGAGTGGCTTATCTGAGAGCTGTGGCGCGCGTTCGCCACTCGAGTGGCTCTGTATAATGTCTCTTGAACTCATTTAAGAGCTACACAGAGAATCGCCACCTGACCACTGGCTACCACACACGACGGCACAGCCGTGTGAAAGCTCTAGAAAGAAATTACCTGCAGTGTTGAAAAAAAAAAAACGAGATTTTGATATTCGATCCTTGCAAAAAACCGTTATAACCTTGCTGACTTCTCTTTTATTGTTAGCATTGCTCAGGGAAAAGAGCTTGGACGTTGGCTTCAGATCAATTGCGTCTCTCACTGAAAATTTCATACAGGCAACACACTTTTTCTTAGTGTCATTAGCCCCAATTTCTCTTCAATATTTAATGAATCTTGGAAACTTTGAAAAACGTGATCTGTTGCATTTAATGTGTAATACTACAGCATTCAATATGAGCCTCAAACAATGGAGGATATATCCCCTTAAATTGTCTTGAACTCAGCTATGTTTGAAAGTTTTCGTACCACCTTTCATTAATTTTAAGTTAAAAAAAAATTTTGGCCTAACAACTTGAAATAATTAATTTAAAATGTTTAAAGGCGAATGAAAATAATTACTAAACACCATTAAAAAATATATTACACTTTACACAATTTTAATACGCATTTATAGTGACACTTTTCCAGCTTGAAGTTAGTAGTTATCAATACACACTTTATAAAGCAATTATTCATAAGCAAAACATATGTTAAACGTTTCAGCCTAGCTGTTTAAATAGTATTAGTAAATGCATTGCCTAAATACACTAGTTATCAAAAATTAAGGAAAAATCACAAAAAGAGGGATAACACGTTCAAAACTAGGCCAGTCTGTTTAAAATTTGAATATAATGTTCAGTAAAAGGTGCTGAATAATACTACATTATGCAAAATAGTGGCGCTGCAGTCGGAATATGTCAGTTGCGAGGAGCATAAAAGTGCATGTCTCAGAGCAAGGTGGCAATTGTATCTGCGAGGGTGAGATTAGACATCTGGTATAGCCAAATTGTAACAATGACCTCCAGGCATCATTTGACCGAAGAACTGCGATGGCGAACTATTGCGAGACTAGAGGCAGGACAAAGTCGAACTAAAGTGGCCAGATGGCTAAATTTGAACACGTCTAGGGTTCATAGAATTTGACAACAATTTCTAACTACGGATTCGGCATCCAGGAGGTTCAGCCAAGGACAGCCATACGCTACAACGAGTGCCGATGACCGATATTTGCCATTATGCGCACAAAGGAATAGGACCACAGCTCCGTCTACAGATCCTCCTTTGCTGCAAGCTCTGGAAGGTTAGAATCAACGTCAACCGTGTGTAAAAGGCTTCACAAAGGTGGTCTTCTTGCGAGGCGACCAGCCATTTGCGTCCCACTGACGTCACGCCATTGGCGGGAACGTTTGCAGTGGGCACTCAACATGTCCAATGGACGCGTGATCAATGGAGGTCTGTTCTCTTTTTACGGATGAGTCCAGGTTTAGCTTCCAAAGCGATCGTAGGCGTATTTTGATTTGGAGAGAACCTGGAACGCGTTTTCATCCATCACACATCCGTGAAAGAGATGCATACGGATCAGGCAGTGTCTGTGTTTGGGTGGTATCTCTTTGGGTGGACGCACAGACCTCCATGTCTTTCCCCATGGAAATGTGAATGCTCACACCTACAGAGATGACATCCTTGATGCTTATGTGCGCTCTTATGCCGGAGAAGTAGGTGATGCTTTCGTTCTACAGGACGACAACGCGAGACCACAGAGGGCTCGCATCGTGGATGCTTATTTTGAGCAGGAAACAATTCAGCGCATGGAGTGGCCAGCTCCATCACCGGACCTGAATCCTATCGAGCATGTTTGGAACGCTTTAGGACGACGTATAGCTGCTCTCAATCCTCCTCCTAGGACTCTAGCCACGCTTTCCACTGCTTTGCTAGAGCAATGGCTCTCACTTCCTACCGAACTCATAGACCGCATAATTGACAGCATCACACATCGCTGTTTGTGCTGTATTGCTTCTCGGGGGGATCATATGCCATATTAAAAGTACTTTTCCTATACCAAACTGACACATCCGATTTCTTTTTATGCTATTTTATACCTACCTATATGCTGTATAATGTGTATAAGTTTCATTAAATTCTACGCGTAACTTTTTGAGAAATCCTTATTTTTGGGTCTTTTTCTTAATTTTTGATAACCAGTATAGTTTAAAGCGTTAAAAATGAGCGTTTGCATTATCGTGAGTGATAGTTAGAGTAAAAAAATAATGTCTTTACATTTGGAAAAGTCGATATCCGTCCATGATTATAAATTAATTGATCGGCTTCAACTCATCAATCAAACGAGGATGAAATTTTATTTCATTAACTAGTAATAAAATTATCCTAACTTTCAGAGACTCCATAATTTTTTGGACGCTCCAAGAGCGCGTTTAGAGATCCTAAACGGTTATTCGCATCTGTATTAACTCCAATAAGAATATCATAGTATTATGTAGAAGAATAAAATTAATTTAAACAGTATTGTTTAAGAAACTGCAGGAAAGTAAAAATAATCTGAAAGAATCTTTTCATTTCGATCTCTTATCAGAAGGTTTGTTTACTGTTGTCAGCAAGTTGGGCTTTTTTTAAAACTGACATGTTGACAGAAATGTCGATAAACTGATTTTTCTAAACTTAACAAAACCTTAAAACGAAATGAGGACTTCTGAAGCCAAAAAAATTTTTTTGGTACTTCTACTGGTCTTGACAACAGTAAAGCTATTATTTCTGGATATTTACTAGTAGTGTACTGTTAACTTGGTATGAAGTCATTTGTGTGATTAATGTACAGTAGTTCTTATCATGGGATTACTCATTTATTTTTGTCACTGTTGACGTAAATTTTCAATTTTTGTGGGAATAATCCGCATAAGGGGGTGACTCAGATGATATAGAATATTAGATTAGATAATTTTACATATAGAGAGAGTAGCTGATAAACTTACACAAGCTGAAGGATAAAATTGGCTGATTTTTGTTTTTCCCATTTTCTGCTATAATTATCACAGTGAAAAAGACGAAGTACTATATAGGTATTATAGTACTAAAATTATGTTATAAAATTAAACTAAATGGTGAGAATATTTCTTCTATAGTATTTAGATTAATATACCGATTACAAAGAGGGATAAATTTGAAAGAAATGTAAGATTGAAAATTTAAAAAAAAGATTCAGGCTTTCGAGTAAACAACAAGGTTGATAAACAGAACTAAAGCCTTTATTTATCGATCAACTGGTCAAATGAAATTGTTTTTATTGGATGTGTCTGTCATTTTTACGCAGATTGGATTACATCAGATCAGAAAGTTGCACCTCAGTATAAACGTTACGTTCCTCTGACGTCAAAATTGAAAGAAATATTTTTAAATTCATATTCCCTTCTTTCAACCTTTATGGACCACAATTTAATTTTTCTGTTACTTTCAGAAAAGAGAAAATAACTACTAGGGAGAAATATAAGCCGTATTTATGCGGTGTTTTTACTTCCAAGATGCTTTTATGCTGTAAATTTTAAATTTGTGAGAAGAAAAAAAAATATGTTAATTCTTACAGTTTATTTTTGGAGAGCGAAAACACCAATATACATAATGGTGTTTTCGTGCGTTGGGCAATTAATTCAAATTCTTCTAAGTAAATGGGCAAAATTCATAAATCAACTGTTTCCTCTTAACTTAAAAGTGACCTATCCATAGATTTTTTATGAGAGACTGAATTAGTCAAGTGCAGAGGAGTTTTATCAACTAATTGAAAACTGGTTGCAAAAAATAACAATATAATTTTTTAAATACGTTTATTTAACAAGAATTTAAAATATCTGCAAAGCAATATAACATAAATTATATGTCCTTAATTTCCCCTACCGTAATTGCACCAATGATTTTTCATGCTATACACCAACGGTTCTCAACCGAGGACCATATAGCCCCGTGAGGACCTTACGATATTCCAGGTCGGCCACAGGTAAAAATCGCGTCAGAAGGGGGGGGGGGGCACGGCAAAAGACTAGGGTAGATCAAAGGGGGCAAACAAAGTGCAGCATAGGTTATTATAAACATGTTGAATATACTCCCAGTTTTACTTTTTGTTAGCAACTGAAACATGATGAAATTATTGTGTATGTGAAAAACTTTGATGCAGCTTTATCGTGATATGGAAGTTTGTTTTCGCGATCTGCTGGACATGGATAATCTAGCCTGGGTAGCTGATCCTTTTGCTGTGAATACTACTAAGATTGGTGTTTCTTTGAATAAAGCGCTATAGAACTGCACAGCGACTTAGCAACCAAAGTAACTTTCGGTCAAGAAAAACACCATTTTTGGATAAATAATAAAATAGCGAAACATATTCCAGATCTTTTGAATAAAGCAAAATAGTTTTTCATAGCATTTCCTACTTCTTATTGGGTGGAACCAGGTTTCAGACGGGTAAGTTATTTATTCAGGCAAACGCGGAATCGGTAATAGAACTGGATATAAAAAAGTTTTTATATTTGGTCACCAAGCGCAAGGGTCACACAGATCGAGAAATTCTTAAATATATTTTTTTACGTAATTGCATTTAATATAAATTATAAAAAAAAATTCTAGTAAAAAAAAAGAAAAGAAAAAAGTGAACGCTTTAAAAGAGCTATCTTACTCCCCGTAGAACAGAGGGGCCACGGGAAAAAACAAGGTCGAAAGGGGGGCAACAGTCGAATAGAGGTTGAGAAACTCTGCTTTAAACAACAAAAATCAGAGTTTTGAAGAGTAATTATACATTATGCAAAGTGAAGCATATCATTTAATGGATTTTAATACCTAAACTGACATACATCATGTGGACGATATATTTTATCTTCCATTTTTCCTAAGGATCAGCGGAAATAAAACAGTTCTTTACTAATGTAAATTAGCAAACCCCATCCTTGTACGATGCAACTAGAATAAGAATCCCTTTCAAAAAGGAAGAGGTCCTATTTGTTGGGTATGAAAATTCCCTGGGAATCTACCTTTTATTCTATTCACTTTCAGCCATCAGAAGGGATTAGGGTGTCAATCGCTTGATGATACCACCTCTGCCCTTCCTTCCTCAGCAGTCGTAACATGTCTCTGCTAATGGTAAAGTATGACAGTTGTAAACTGTTTATTGCCAAACGTATGGTGTATGGAACATCTGCCAATAAACACCGATGCATACAGAAAAAAAATAGGCAAAAAATTGTTAATCCACTAGATAAAGTTTAATTTTCAATACAACCACTGTAGCTATACTTAAAATGTTACTAGCATTCTTTACTTCTTCAATTAAACTATTTTCAATGCATGAGAACTTTTGTTATCACTGTAGCATATGACGTCACAAAACAGTGCTCTGTCTAAAGTTAACGTTTTAACACGCTCCTGTCTCCCGATATATCCGAACAGTAATTCCGCTGACAGGCTAATCATAGTCATTTTATTAATTAGTAAGACATAAGGCTCTGTGAAAATTCAAGACTAGATAGTTAAATAGAATAAAATATTTGATGATGAATAAATCATGAGTCCCAGATCAAGTGTCTGAAATTCGAAACGATTTAACAATCATTAAGCATTTCTCATGAAACGGATAGACTCCCCTCTAAAAAGTCCTCATTCAACTGTCTTTGAGTGGCATTGTTTAGAACAGTTGTTCGTGAACTACAGTTCTTGGGCTCCTTGGAGTCCATCAAGTTATTGTAAAGCCCCTATCAGACCTCAAAAGTCCGCACAATGCAACAATATTGCTTCAGTAGCAAGTCTGCTCCCGGAAACAGATATCATTTTCCACGACCAACGAGATAGCCGGAAGCACTTCTTCATGCGAGATAACTACTCCATTCTGATCATCCTACAGATCAAATTTGCAACCCTACGTGTTGTGTTGTCTGGATTTTGGGGTTCTGATAGGGGCTATAGGGGTCCGCGAGTGATAAGGATCTTCAAGTCGACTATGGGTCATTGTTTACATCAAAATTTCATTAAGTGGTTATTCCTAACATGATATATTTACAGAACTAACCTGTGATAGATTTTCAAAAGTTTCTCAAAAAGCCTTTCCGTTCCACTTACTTTTTGAATAGCTTATCTCCTTGACACTGGGAGAGTAAAATGAACCATACAGGTTGAACAAAGAATTGGGCTTCAAAAGTAGCAGGTGAAATATTAAAGATGTCATTGCCTGATGTTCTAGCAAAAAGTTATCCAACCTACACCTATTTTAAAAAATAATAATAACAATTACAGTCGAACCTCCATATATCAAACTTCCCCATATCGAAATTTTCTATATATCGAACTCTTAGCAAATATCTATGTTCATTACATAGCAAAAATTGTTTCTATATATCGAAAAAATCTCTATATATCGAATTTTTTTTCAAGACATATTGGGAGATTTTATTCCACGTTAGAATAAAATCTCCGAATTTTTGTAGTTTGAAACACTACGTCGTGGACTTCAATTCGCGGAAGATATTCCTGATGAAGTTTTTTGTGGACTGAATAAATGCGAACATTTCTTCGATGAACTTTCCGCAAAACTGGCTGTTCAGCAAGATATTCGTAGTTTTTTTTTTAAAGAATGTAACTATGATCATTGTAAGCACTGTCTGGATTATTGGTTTTTTAAAAGGTATGTAGTACTCAATAAATCTTTCATATTACTTCATTTTTTAGTTATACCTTTCATTTAATGTGATTCGCATATAAATTAGAAATGGAGTTTCGTATACGAAAATTAGCTTTCATTTTAATGTTTGAGGAGAATTATGATAAAACTAAGATCAATTCTATATATCGAAATTTCTATATATCGAATTTTTTTCCGACAATTTGCTACTTCGATATATGGAGGTTCGACTGTATATATATATACAGTGGCTCCCAAAAGTGTACGTACACTTACGATTTTCAATGAAATAAGGGTCTATCCATTGATTAAAATGAATATTACAAAATGGGTATTTAATAATAAGATCTATAATCTATTCTTAGCAAAACTACATGAAATATTTTGAAAACATAGTAAAACTTTATTTTTAAGAAACCAATAATCCAAAAGTAACAAAAACTTTATCTCACAAAAGTCATCGTACACTTGTAAAAAATCTCTACATATTAGTAAATATTCTAATTTTTCGTTAAATAAATATTTAGTAGGATATCCTTTAGCATCCACAACAGCTTTTAAACGTCTGGGAATAGATAGCTTTAGTTCTTTTGTAATTTTTGCATCAATGTTCATCCATTCTTCCACCATAATTGTTTTTAGTTCACTTTTCGTGTGAATGTCGTGTTTTCGTACTCGAACCTCCAGTTCTCTCCAAATATGTTCTATTGGGTTTAAGTCTGGCGATTGAGGTGGTGTTTTCAAAACTTGTGGACAATTATAGAGACACCAGATGCGAACGTTGAGAGCCGTGTGCTTAGGATCGTCATCTTGATAAAAAACAAAGTTGTTTCCAATACCCAAACTTTGAGCTGATAATTTTAAATTGTCTCTTAAATATTTATAAAAACAGCATGATTCATTATGCCATCAATAAATACCAAATTTCCTAGTCCTGATGCTAGCATGCACACCCACACAAGGATACCTCAACCGGCATGCTTAACTGTTCCTATTAAGTTCTTGGGATTAAGTTCCTCATTTTTTTCTTCTCCATACAATTATACGCCCATCAGCACCAAAAATGTTCATCGGCAAATAAGACATTATTCCAATAGGTTTGGGGCTTATTTATCATTTATAGTGCGAAGGAAAGCTTTCTAAACTTTCTGTTTTCCTGACTCACAAAAAATTTTCTATGGGCAGAACGCCCATGTAATCCAGCTGTTCTGAGAACTCGTCAAAACATTTCAGGTGAAATTGAAGTAGAAAATGTTTTATTGAATTCTGCAGAAACTTTTACGGCACTCAAACGTGAATTTGTCACAAATTTTCTAATTATAAATCTCTGATCACGTTTTGTTAACTTTGCCGGACGGCCTTTTCTTACCTTGTTTTCGATCAAATTTTCTTCTTTAAAGCGTTTTTTCACATACTCCACAGTAGAATGGGATAAATTAAGTAATTTAGCAATATTCCGAACTGATTTACCACTACTATGATGAAAAATAATCAATTTTCAAATGCTGTTTGTTGTTTCTTTACGACTACGAGCCATTTATAAATAATAAATAGAATTTTACGGAGTAGGCAAGCAAAAATTAAAGCCAAACGATATTTTAAATGCCACCACAATTCAAAAATAAAAATAAAGCTCCAGACGATAATTTTAATTATGAATTTATCTGAAAATATTTCAGTGTACGATGACTTTTGTGAGATAAAGTTTTTGTTACTTTTTGATTACTGGTTTCTTAAAAATAAAGTTTTACTATGTTTTCAATATATTTCATGTAGTTTTGTTAAGAATAGATTATAGATCTTATTATTAAATACCCATTCTGAAATATTCATTTTAATTAATGGATAGTCCCCTATTTAATTGAATTTCGTAAGTGTACGAACACTTTTGGGAGCAACTGTATATATATATATATATATATATATATATATATATATTATACGTGTAAGAGTGTACATATATACATCTGTAAAAGAGACCCGATAACTGTTAAATTATCTTAAATCCATCTTGAGTTGTCAGCCGTTTCTGATATAATTTAATAGATAAGATGAACGATTGTTTAGTAATGTTTTTGTGAACGTGGAGACATTTAATTTTTTAATTTTTGAAAATATTTTTTAACATTAACTGGTGCAAAAATAATTTTTTAGAAACAAATTGAAATCTTTTAACAATGCGCTGACCTTAGGATTGACTAATTTCCCATCCAAACGCTATAAATTTCCCATCAAAATTCTAGTGTGTTTTGAAGTCAACTACTTGAACTTCTGTTAAAAATAATTCTTCTTTCCACCCGAACCGTGTTGTATTACCACCATTACCGTGTTGTATTCATAAACTTCCTTAAACAATTAGAACAACAAGAGGGCAGGTTGCTTCTTAATGGCTGTATACATGACAGACCCAATAGGCGAATCGGCGAGGCGACCACCTTGAATTGAAAGAGAAATCAAAATGAGGCTTGATAAAAAATACGAATTTTGACGAATAACTAAAAAGTATTAATTGTTTAATCTAATTTGTGACAACATTCCTATTTTACAAAAATAAGTGAATATTTTATTTATTTACGAGTATTTTTTTTTTTTTACGAAGTGCTGAATTTGAGATATGAGAAATAAATTTTGATTGCATATTTCCAAATGTTGCTGTAGCTCTAAGTATTTACTAACACAACCTGGAACTGTAGCAACAGCTGATCGCAGTTTTTATAAACTGAAAATTTTAAAGAATTATCTGTAAACAACAACTCATGAGCTATTGAATGATGTAGCAATCATTTCTATTGAAAAGATAGTAGGACAAATAATTTATATATGTAAAACAGTTCCGTAACTGACTGACTGAGGTATAACGCACAGACCAAACCGCTGGACCTAAAGGGCTGAAATTTTGCATGGCGATTCTTCTTATAGTGTCGGGGTGCACTAAGAAATATTTTTGAAAAGTTCTTCTTAGATTTTTTTAAAATTAAAATTTTAAGCTGCTTTTGTAACTTTTTTCAAGTTTGCATTTAAATTAATAATCTGAGGGTTATAAAATTTATATCACGAGAAAGATCATAAAAAAATCCTTTAAAATGAAATCTTTTTCGAATCTTTACCTCCATTTTCTGATTTTTGGTGAGCTTTTAAAGATTAATTTTTAGAATTTAATTTATTAAATGCTGATCACGTGGTTTCTTTTCTTTTTTGTGATACTTAAACTAATTTTGCGTCACATGCATAACAGCGAAATAGACAAAAAAAAAATTTTCTTACTAATGCGACAGACGATGGGACATTATCCAAAAAAATATTAAAATACAGTAAAAGATATGTTCCTCAAACTCTACTATATTAACTGAACTATATTCTTTAGTATGTTCTATTAGATTTAATTTGAATATTTTCTTCTACATTATTTTGTCTATAAAAATATCCATTAATATTTTTTATAAATATATATATATATATATTCTTTTTTTTTTACACCAATTGCATACATTGATCGTTGTATTGAAGAACGGGTATTCAGCTAGAAAAAAATAGAAATGAAATCGAGCCATTTTCTGCAATAAAGGCTCGGATAATGATTTAGGAACTTTTTTTTTACATAATAAATTATCATAGTTATTTACTTTTCCTCCTTTTTATAAGTTCTGCAATTTTTTTTAAATGTTCATGTTTTTTTATAAATAAATAACACTATTTGAAATAAATAAATTTGTCTCCCAAATGTCCGTTATTCCATTAAGTAAACAATTTCTAATAGATACATTCTTTACTCAGCGTCTCTACAAAAATTTGAAAAGACGCCTTTTTTAAAACATGCCTCAGGCATCACAATGTATCTGGCTGTATGCATAGCGCCTGTGTTTTCTTTTAAGTCATGAGTAATTTTCCTTTGTATCCACATGACATGCAACACTTCTTGACTTAATGAAGATGAATAGGTGGTGTTTCCCTGATTAAAAAGTCAGTAAAACGATTGCAACTGGTTGAAATACGAGAAAAATTGGCTACATCAACATCATTATAGAAGATTTTTTTTTCCATAAAGGAGAAAATTTTTGGAATTACTTATCTTCTTGACCTGTAGATCTGCTTCACCGATGACTGGTGATTATTTATATGGAGTTAAAAAAAATGCACACCAAACACATTCTTGCATGACGGATGACCATTCATAAAAGTTATCTTCGACTAGGAGCAATATATAAAAAAATTTTGCCTGATAGACAAATTATTTCTTCCAAATGTGATACAAAATAGTATATTTGAATGTTATCATAAAATTCGATGCGAAATTTTTTGAAGGTTTTATTATTTATTTCTCTTTTGATGCTTTTAAATGTTGAACAAGATAAAGAAATTGATGAAAGATATAAGGAAGTGTATTACCCGTGGGTCAAGATGTCAAAGAATCACAGTATACTCTGATTGTTATATATGTTCGTAGATTTAAATTTACTCAACATTTTTAATATATGGACGGCCGTTCATTAGTTAAGATTATTTTAGTGAAGTAAACTTTTATCTTTAATGATATTGTGTAAAAAACTGAAATAATGGAATGAAAAATTCGATTGGATTTAACTGTTATCTATTTCATCTAGGCACTATGAGTTCAATCCTGGAAATCACCCCAACTGGGACCATGACCTATGCATATTTGATTCCACATATATTTGCTTCCTTGGCAGCTATAATTTAAGGCATTTTTTGGTGCCAAAGCCTTTTTGTTGATTTGGATTTTCAAAATTATTTCGCAATGAATTTGACATGAAGACTTTACGATCCAGAATCAAAATCGTAGCGAAAGGTGGTAAATACACGTGACCCCAGATGTATTTGTCAGGGGACGCTGACCGTACGTGTAGTACCCCAGATCAACATTAAAAAAGGCTTCAGCATATACACTTTGAAATCAGACGCAACGTAGAGATGTCCCATAAGTACTCTTTACTCTACATAGGCCACTGCCCTATTCCGAAATTCAGTTCTTTCTTCTTTTTTTTCTTTTTAAACCAATAGCCTGAAACACGAGAAAGTCCTCCCACATGATTTGTGAAATAAGTAGGAAATGAATTTGCTTCTAAAAGTTGCTAAAAATTAGAAAACACAGAAAACATTGAAAATTTCCTTATCAAATAAAACTATTTATTTCCCACTTTTTCTTGAGTATTATCTTTCAATACTGATACTGTGCGTCGATAGCTAAAATGAGAATGAGACCAAGTAATTCTCAAGGCACATTTTTAAACATTATATATCTAGGAAAAATTCTTCTCTTTTCATCTGTGTAGTGGCATCTCTGAATTCCTATTCCCTCATTAAAATTCGTTGGTATCGACACGGTTTAAATAGAATATAAGTGCTACGAGAAGAAAAATGTATGCAGGAGTTAAAGGCTGGGCGATCCATCTTGGGGCCTGAGGCAAGATTTATAAACGGCGCCTTTTCAAATTTTTCGAGAGACTCTAAGTAATGAATGTATCACTATTAGTAATAGTCTACTTTTAGAATAACGATCCTTTTGGGAAACTATGTATTAATAATAAAATTTTTATTTATTTAAACAACATAAAAATTTTAAAAACTCTTGAAAAAAGAACTCTTGAAAAACCCCAGAAAAAGTAAATAAATTTGAATATAATTTGTTTTGTAATAAAAATAAGGACTGAATCATTGTTCGAACCTTTATGGCAGCAAACTACTTGATTGCATGTCTATACTAATTGTTTTAGGTACCGTATTTTCTATAGAAACAATTTCTAGATCATTCAGTCGCTCTTGATGGGTTATTGTTGTTCGTAGATAATTTATCTGAGTCCAAACGCATCTATTATTCCGTCTTAAGCTTCCACGGAGCTTTGAGCTGTCTTCACTTACGTGGTTTTCACCAACTCTTCGCTTTTTTGTTCCTGTTGTTAATTACATAATTTTTAATTGTATATTCTCATATTCAGTTTATCTTAAAGATCTGACAAATCAGATATACACCTTAACTTTTTGTGTTACTTTTATATACATACTAGCATTATTGCCCGGCGATGCCCGAGTAGATATATAGATATAAAAATTTTAATGTATTCCATCAAAAAAATACTGGGCTGCACCCCCCGCTCTTCATGTTCATCTGGCTAGACAGATTGCGCTTAGCGCGTTTCTACTGAAATGATATGCAAACAATAAGAAAGAAAGAAACTTTGAGCCTGCGGACATTCGTCTGATTATACGTCTGATTTTATTGAGAATTAATAACACAGTGTTGCGTGATTCGAACGTTTGGATTGAATAAGTTTACTGTTTAATTATATTTGTTAGATACTGTTTAATTAGATTTAATTAGATTTGCTTGATCCACTGTTTAATTAGAAATAAATTTTATAATTTACATTTGCCTTTATTATTTATTTTTCCCTTAAAAGCTCAGTTTTTTCCACATCATCCAAGAGACGCACTTTTTTCTACATCACCCAAGAGGTAAAGTGAAAGATGCATTATCCCCTTTATTTATTCAAAGTAAGGCGGGATTCCACATGAAGCTTATTTTCCTTACTTTGGTGATTTGGTTTTTTATTGTCAAAATATAGGCCAAAAACCGTATCGGTTTTTAATTTTCCCAAGGCCAAAACCGGTTGAAAAACCGAATTGTGATTCGGTTTTTAATTTTCCTAAGGCCAAAAACCGTAGAAAAGGCAAATTGTAAATCGGTTCAAGCGATGAGAAAAACTGCAAATAACAAAGGACACAAAGCAGAGCCGGGATAGTTGTGTTAAAACATACTAATTTGAACTGCATTCTTAAAAAACTCCCATCTCAGTTAGTCTAGTGGTTGAATTTTATCTTTTACCGTGTTTTAATACTTCTTTTGTCAATTTATTTCGTTGTTATGCACGTAACGCAAAATTAATTTAAAGTATCACAAAAATAAAAGAAACCACGTGATCAGCATTTCATAAATTAAATTCTAAAAATTAATCTTTAAAAATTCACCAAAAATCAGAAAAGGGAAGTAAAGATTCGAAAAAGATTTCGCTTTAAAGTAATTTTTATGATCTTTCTCGTGATATAAATTTTATAACCCTCGGATTATCATTTCAAATGCAAACTTAAAAAAATTAGAAAAACAGCTTAAAAATTTAATTTTAAAAAATCGAAGAAGAATTTTTCAAAAATCTTTCTCAGTTCACCCCTCCACTATAGACTCCACTATAGAAGAATCACCATGCAAAATTTCAGCTCTTTATGTCCTACGGTTTGGACTGTGCGTTATCTGTCAGTCAGTCAGTCAGTTAGGCAAAGCCAAAGTTTATTACCATGAAGCTCCCCCCCCCCCCCGCGTACCCCTCTTCTCAACGGGGTCACGAGCGTTGTCTTTCTGATAAATGGCACCTGGGCGACTTGATAGCATAGGAAGTACAACTGGCGTTAAAATCTCGTTCTCGTAACTGACGACTAGAGGTGATCGTATGTCCCAACCAATCGCTCCCCACACTGTCACACCTTGTATAATCACCGTATGCCTCTCGACAACAAATGCCGGATCGGACCTGCCGGATCTGGCCGCTTCCACACACGTTTGCAAGTCGGTCACACTCCAACTTGTCTGAGATCGGCAAAAATTGAATCGACACTGCCTGTGATGGTGGGTCAGTGGTAGGCGTCTTAATGGACGTCGGCTCTTTATACCTGTGTCGGCAAGTCGTCTCCGAATGGTTTCCCTTGATACCACCGGATGTCTGGTAAGTGGTAAATGGCGTCGAACCGATTCTAGCGACGTTGTTGGTGCGGGCGTGGCCGCTCTTATGATTGCGCGATCCACGTGCGAATTTTTATCTCTAGTCACAATACCGTCCATCCAAGTCGACAGATTTGAATAACCTTATAGCACGAGCCATATACTGTATATATATATATTTATTGCATATATATATATATATCTGTATATATTGTAGAGACGTGGCCTACAGCGATTTAAAACCTGATGAAACAAGTTAAAACACGAAACATAAATTCGAAACGGAGACTTGCTTACAAATGTACAAAGGTTTTATTAAACCTTGATATTTACAAGAAAATATTTAATACATCCATGTCATGGCTAACACAAGCCAAAGGTCATATTCACGGTCTCTGTTTCCAACCAGAGCAAACCCGTGCAATCTCTCAAGAGAATAAAATCGGCATCAGCCTTTGCCCTTCCAACCGCACTCCGGCAGGTTCGGCGCAGCAAAGTCCCCCGAGACAAAAGGCAGCCTGCCTTTTATCTTCTCCGCACGAGAGCCTGGAATATTCCAGAGAATTCTTTACTGTTCCTTACTCCCGGAAACGTTGGGTCATTTCCGCTCCTGCCGCCAGAACCAAAGCTGTCAATTAGGCGACAATCAGCAAACGCCTCCATTGTACGGGAGAAGTTCCACTACCGTCGGTCATCGATCACAGCTGTCCCCCAAATTACAGGGCAGTCGCCGCATGTCAGGTATATCTGCAACAGATGCTCTCTGGAACGGAAAAAGTCATTAATCTGTCCTTTCTATTAACGCTCCTTTGGGTACTTGGATGTGCACATGTGGGGTAGATAATCAAGTTCATTTCTTGTAAAGAAAAAGGGGCTGCCGATATCACAATATATGTATTTCTGTACCTGGTATCATACAGTATATGGACAAAAGTATTTGGACACTGCAGAAAATCGCAAAATATGCAAATATTGGGTTCGTCGAATGGTATGCTGGGAAGGGCATGGGTAAAATAAAAAGCAGCTTATTTTCCATCAACTATTCATTCATTGTTGCCTCGTGAACCTCAACTTACGGTGTTCCAACGCTGGCTCATCATAGGATGCATTTGTGTCATCTTTCTGTGTGAGCTATTGCATCCAAACTGGATATTCCAAAATCGAGTGTAGCGTATGTTATCAAGCGATGGAAGCAAGACGGAGCAACAACAACAACAAAAAAAAAAGTCCTGGACGACCACATAAACTGGCAGATCGTTGCAGAAGATGCTTGGTACGCCATGTCAATAAGTCGTGCACTTCTCCCGCCCTTGCGATTGCTGTAGAATTTTGAAAACCATTTGGGAGATCCGTTAGAGATAAAACTATCCTCAGAAAGCTGCACATGATCGGTTATTATGGTCAAACAGCTGCATACAAGCCATTGATTACATCTGTTAATGAGAGGCGTCGTTTGGTCTGGTGTGTCGCCCGTCGTTCCTGGATCATTGAAGAATGGAAAACTGCTCTTTGGAGTGATGAGTCTCGGTATTCACTCTTCCAGTCTGATGGACGTATTTGGGTGTGGCGACAACCCGGAGAACAGTTTCTTTCAGACTGTGTTATTCCAACAGTGAAGTTCGGAGGAAAGTCCATCTTCGTGTGGTGTTGTTTTTCCTGGTTAGGACTCGGCCCATTGATTTCTGTACCTGGTACCATGAACGCACACGGGTACTCGACGTTCTGGATAATTCGGCCCTGCCTATACTTTGTCAATACTACGGGGATAATAGTTGTTTCTTCCAACAGGATCCTGCTCCATGTCATACTGCAACACGTGTGTTGGACTGGTTTTCTGAAAATGAGGCGAACTTCCCACACAACACACCGATCTCTATTAGACGTCTATAATACCTCACCTCATAAAAACGCGTACCTCTATAAGACGTCGAAAAATATCTATATCACGTGGAATGGAGCTCTATAGGAGCTCTGAGGTGTGCTCTCTTTGAGATCCATAAGACGTCTACGATATCTTAGCGGCGCTCTATAGGACGTCTATAAGAGCGAAATTTCGATGTGGAGGATACGCGATTTAGATATTTTAGACCTCTAAAGGACGTACTATTCCCCTCCAAAATATTGTATTTTGGATCTTAATTTCTTAATAATAAATTAAGCTTAATTTATTTCGAACAATTTGCATTCTAATAGGAAATTTTTATGCAAAAATAATTGCTACAGAGATTCTAAAACTAAAAGTAAATTTATGGAAGTATAACAAAAGAGTATAAAAATAATAGTTGTAAATGTATTATTATTTATTAAGTAATAATAATTAATAAGTAATAATACATTAAGCTTAATTTATTTTGAACAATTTGCATTCTAATAGGACATTCTTATGCAAAAATAATTGCTACAGAGGTTCTAAAACTAAAAGTAAATTTATGGAACTAGAGTATAAAAATAATAGTGTCTATTATTTTGATACTCTTTGTTATACTTCCATAAATTTACTTTTAGTTTTAGAATCTCTGTAGCAATTATTTTTGCATAAGAATGTCCTATTAGAATGCAAATTGTTTAAAATAAATTAAGCTTAATGTATTATTACTTATTAATTATTATTACTTAATAAATAATAATACATTTACAACTATTATTTTTATACACTTTTGTTATACTTCCATAAATTTACTTTTAGTTTTAGAATCTCTGTAGCAATTATTTTTGCATGAAAATGCCCTATTAGAATGCAAATTGTTCGAAATATATTAAGCTCAATTCATTTTTCTAAATTTATTAAGAAATTTAGGTCCAAAATACAATGTAAATATTAATATTTACCATTACTTTTGATGTTATTACGATGACAATTGTCATACATTATAACTGCCAAAAATAGTGATATATATTACTTAAATAATAACATTATTACTAATGTTTAATGTAAAAATATTTAAAAATAATTATAATATTAAATATTATAATAATAAAACTAATATTTTTACATTAAAACTTGGTATTAATGCATTCTAAAATTTAAGAAAAAAAGAAAATTAACCAAAATGCTAATTTTTCAATTGAAAAACTAAACTATTATAAGTGCATATATAATTTTTTTAATGTAATTTTTCTAATTAATAAATATACATTTCACAATTAAAACATAAATTGAATATTGAATTACCTTTTAAATTTGCTTGAAAACAAGTTTCTTCCTTTTTAATAGCTATTGTGATTAAGACTTATTTATTCGTCATAGGTTTTTGACAGTTTAAACCAGTTTTTGATGCTCGTAATGTCAAAAACCCAACCCTGCAACAGTATACTGGTTGAATATATAGATAACTCATATCTCTTTCTTTTTTCAGCCATCATTACTTATAAAAGTAACTTAGTAGGACATAATAAATTAAGTTTCAAAAAGTATATCTATGAAAATCATAATTTATTTTTATAAAAACTTTTCTGCTTCAGTTGGATTTTCATTAAAAATATCTTCTTCAATAATTAATCCAGAATTGTTTGTGTTCACATTCTTTAACATAAATATATTTTTAATACTGCAACAAAGAAAGAAAGAAAAAATGTTTTAATAAAAGGCTTTATTGAATACAAAATCATAAAATTTCCCCAACACAATTTTCTTTTTGTTTTGAACTCCTAGCATTTGCATGCCTTAACCAGTCTTTGACGACGGTTTCAATTTTTGAGTCAGTTACCTGCTTGTACAATGGATTTCTCCTAGCTGCACCTAGAAGTACAATAAATAAATTTTTAATTCGTTAGAAAATATCACTAGGTTTACCTTAATATCATTCACATTTTGTGAGATGGGTTTTAACTTAATTCATACTCGTAATATGCACATATTTAATATAACTAAAATATTACATACACACACACACACACATATATATATATATATATATATATAATATTAATCTAAAAATGAAACATAATTTTAGGTATAAATAAATATAGCAAACTTAAAGGATGAAAACGATTTAAATTCTAAATAGACATATTAATGAAATAATAAAGAAAAAATTTGAATAATTGCTTACTAAATATAAGATGAGAAATTTTTAAGTTGCAGAAAGCTTTTTCTTTTGTGCCACTAGTCAGAGTAATATGCCACTAGTCTGAGTAATTACTTCATACTAAAAAAAAAAATTTAAACTTAGAATATAAATATGAATTCATAAAACATACACAATATATTTACTAGAATATATTTCATAACATTCAAAATCTTGTCTATTAAAATGAACAATTGATGTTAATTCTATACCATAAACTTTTTCTATGAACTCGAATAGGAAAATATTGCTGATCTACAATTTCACTGTTATTTCAGTAAATTTCTCTTCAGGCAATCTTTTAATTTTGTGAGTGTATATTCTATATTAAGTCTGCTCTAAAATATTTATCTTACTAAAGAGTAATAATAAAATTATATACTATCCAACAGTTCTTTGGTGTCATTATTGTGTAGCTCCAGCTCAAGGAGCTACACAATATAGTACAGTTATTACAGTTATTATAGTAGTACAGTTATTATAGTTTTCCTGTGGTTCAACAGTTACTGTTGGGAAAAAATGCAACATAGAACGACATTTCACAACAGTTCATAAAAAATATGATACTGAATATCCTCCTAACAGCAATTTAAGAAAATGTAGATTGAAAGAAATGAAAACCGCATTAATTGCCCAACAATCTTTGTTTACCAGGCCCGTGAATAAATCAAAAGCTGCTACTATTGCATCGTTTAAGATTGCACATATACTTGAAATGCACAAAAAACCTTTAATGGATGGTAACATAATTAAAGAATTAATGCTTGCTGCATCAGAGATATTATTTCAAGAATTTAAAAATAAGAATGAAATTATGTTAGCTATCCAGGAAGTTCAATTATCCAGAAATTCAGAAACTCGTAGAATAGAAGAAATATCTGTGAATATCAGAGAACAATTAAAAGAGGATTTACAAAAATGTGTTTTTCTAAGTTTACAGTGTGATGAATCAACAGATATCTGTAATGTAGCACAAATAAATATTTGTATAAGGATGGTTTTCAAAGATTGCTCAGCAAAGGAAGATATACCGTCAGTTTTGCCATTAAAAGGGAATACACGTGGGTACGATATATACCAAGCTATTAAAAATCATATTACAAAAATTATTCTTCCGCTTCAATTAATACTTTAATGTTACATTGTGAAATAAGGTGGCTTAGTAAGGGAAAAGTCTTGGAACAATTTTTAGAGCTTCTTCCAGAGATAAAACAGTTTGTAGAGTCTAAATCAAAGCAAACAAATCATGAATAATGCATTAATATAATTGAAAATATAATGATAATAAGTAAACTAAAATATAAATTATACAACAAGGACCTGCCACTAACAACACAATATATTTACTAGAATATATTTTGTAACATTCAAACACTTGTCTATTAAAATGAACAATTAATGTTACTTCTATACCATAAAATTTTTCTATGAACTCTAATAGGAGGAAAATATTACTGATATACAATTTCACTGATCAAATACTCTATTTCTCAATTCAAATACTCTATTTACTAGCTGTGGTAAAGATTTATCAGCTTTTATTAACAATTTCTTAATTTAACATATTTTGTTATATAGTGTTTCGGGTATGGTAAAATAAGAGGAATTTATATTTTGAGAAAACTGCAAAAATAACTTTTACCTTACTTTTTTTGCATTATAAACAACAAATTGCGCATTAAAATGCTCCCGTTTTGTAAAATTCCCCTTCTTTACTTTCCAAAAGAGTAATCTTTTGTCTTTCTAGCTGCTCTCAGGAATTTCCTGCGTGTCTTTGATTTCATTTGACTCTGAAGTATTGAGTTATGAATTCTAAGACTATCCAAATTTTTATAGCTTTTCAAATTATATTATTTATGCTATTCTTTTGGGTTATTCGTGCTTGAAGCACAGTGAAAAAGTGCAGCTATGACATTTTGTTGCATTCCAAAGCTTTGTAAGCTGTTTTAGTCAGTGTATGTAAATTCAACGTTGAACATAATTTATATGCTGCAGCAAAACCTTTACCAATTTGGTGCATGCCATACACTAGTCTGATATTTATTTCAGAAGAATTTACATTTTTTTTTTTGAAGATGCCAAACCTTTATGGAAGTCTCAGTTTTTACACTGAATATAAAAATGTGAGCACAGCCTATATCTTGATTCCTCACATAATGTTTATTTATCTGCAAAACAGCTTGGACAGCAGAGTTATATTTAAAAGAATTCCATTATCCAAAATTCTAAAACCACTCATTGAACCACAGTTTTCATTTGTTGATATAGAACTAGCCGTCTGTAGCTTTGAAAAACTGGCAGAAAAACTTTGGTAATCACCAACATATGCAGAATTATGCATTTCACTTTCAACAGGACTATTATTTATTTGTAAATTTATTACCATAAAACTTACGTTTGCGTTTTCTAGAAGTACTTTTTGGCATTTTCGTTGAAAAAAAAAACTAAAAATATCGAGAAAAATAAATGGATTTAGTGACTTTCAAATGATTATCAAAGGGCAAACTCGTGCGTAAACAATGATTTGGAATGCACAGTTTAATGCCAATTTCTAAAACAAAATTCGGTAAATAACGTTGGCAGATGTAATTCTTAATATTATTAAGATGCTTAAAAAACTATTTTTGTGTTTTTATGTGCGTATATAATCAGTTTTCCTAACAAAATCATGAAAAACAGCAATGTAAACAAACATTTTTGCTTACTTCTGGTTTGCAGAAACGTACTTTCAGTTGTAAAATTTCACAGCCAAGCAATATTAAAATATCTAAAACTTGGGTTCTAGACAAGCTAGAAACAAAATTCAAACAGATTTTGAAAGTAAAAGATCATTCATAAAATAGCAAAAATAAAAAATCAATATTTTGACAGAAATTGACGTTTCAAAGGTGTCCTTATAACTTAAGCATAAATTATTTAAGAATTAACACTTACCTTAAAACAAATAAAGGAAGTCGATATAAACTTGTTGAGCAAGGATATCCGCAATATTCCGATGTGATTATAGATCCAAATGAAGCATTCAGGTGCACTCGGTAACAAAGAACACAGCAGCGGTGTAGTTTGTTCATCATGGCGCTTTTGGACGGTGCTGGTCTAAAAGAGCTCCATGAGATGTCTATATCATTATCTTTTATAGACGTCGACCATAGAGACTTCATCTATTAGAGATCGAAACCAGGAGGACTTATAGATGTATATAATACGTCTTAGATCTCTAATAGACGTCGAAGTGAAGTACGACTATTAGACATCTATTTTTTCATCTTATAGAGCTCTATATTACGTCCTGGATGTCATGGATGAATTTCGAGCTCTAATAGACGACCATTAGCTCTGTGTGGTTGTGTGGGTTGCTTGACTGGCCTTCTTAGAGAATGTACCTCAATCTGATCGAGCACTTGTGGGACGAACTGGAGCGACGGGTACAACACCGCCACCCACGCCCATCTTCAAAACAATCTCTTCTGAATACCTTGCAGGAGGCATGGCGAGCTATTCCTGCTGTGACGAATTAAAATAATTCGCATAATTAAAATCTCCGCAGCTGCTAACACCGCTGCACCGCTAACGACCGTCAGACCAGCCCCCATTGTACGTGTCTCAGGTGAGGGTAAACTCGGAAGAAAAGGGGCGCCAGACTGTCTGCAAAAAGTGACATCTAGGCTGAATAATAATTCGCCACGGCTCACCAAATTGATGACGCGAGACAGCCCCCAAGACCGGGAAGATGCAAGAATTGCAGCTTGCGTTTCAGCAAATAAAAAGTCTCAAAAATGACATCACCGTTAGAGGCAATGAGAGACCAGTTCTCTGGATGAAGCGCCAAAGTCCAAAATGAGACGACAGATCTTTAAAAAGTTAGTTAGCGATCTCCTGAGCTGTGAGAGGACTACTCAAGCCATCCTGGGTCGAGATAGCTATAACGCGGACTTGTGAAGTCAGCGGTCTTAATCTCAAGAAGATATTTTTCAGCTTCAGTTAGGAAGCTTGGTTTTCTATTTTTTTGGAAGGTATCTCAAGACGAGATATCTGTCCCGATCGTCCTGGTTATAGAGAATTACCTCGCAGTCATCCGCTCTGCCGGTAAAGTAAATCGTGGGCCCTGTCGGACTCGATATTGTATTGTTAAGTGAACTCATCTGACAACTCATCCTAAGGGACTCAGAGACTATCTAAATCGTCATTGTTCCTGTAACCTTATTTACGGTGCATCACTCTTCATTTTTTCTTCAACTATTTTTTTAATAAAGTAACTCTTTTAATTTACTTGGCTGTAACGTTAGTTGATTCGATCGCTACCTCGACCAATACGTCACACTGCCCAGACATACAGAAAACTTGTGGAGAGTATGCCTCAACGTGTTGCTGCTGTAATACAAGTAAAAGGAGGGCCTACCAGTTACTAAATAAAATAATAAAGCACATTTTCCGAAAAACATGCAGTGTCCAAATAGTTTTGTCCATATAGTGTATATATATGTATGCATATATATATATATATATATATATATATATATATATATATATATATATATATATATATATATATATATATATATATATATATATATATATATAAATGTTTGTATATAAGTAAAGAACAAGGAATCTGACGCACCTTTTCTGTTATTTGATGATTTCTGTACTTTTACACCATTCCTTTTATCGCTAAAGATTGTATGCGTTAACTGTTAGATCAATAGGCTCGTTCAGAACGATCTATATGACATGACCATAATATACCAAAAAATGGTTAATCCACATTTGCTTTAGCATCCACATGCGTAAATTCGAAATAGAAATAAAGTTGCTCTGGATAAATCATTCAAATGGCATGTTATGTCCCTTTCAGACAACAGTAATGAAACTTTCTGAGTAACTATAGTTTGCTCACAGAGTGGATACAATTTTCTTTAAACGAATGTGAATGCTAGACTCTAGAAAGTATTTTTCAAATTCTTAAAATAATATGGTGGCTATACAATCAACTTCCTCTCAACAGGTCATTTCATTCCCGTAATGTTAAACAAATGTTGCCTATAAGTTCATCATATATACGTTTATCTTAGTTTTCAGTATTAGTTCAGTTTATATTCAGTTGTTTCCAGCGCAGATATTATATTCTATCAGACGTTGCTAATTTATCTTTATTCAAAAAAAAGTATTAGACAACATGTTTAGACAAGATTTATTTTTTTTATATAGAACAATGGAAGTAAAAATATTTCATCAGTAGCCTAGAAGTTTCGAGGGCTATACATTTTACAAATAATTTTGAAGAATTCTTTCAGTGCCATTGTTATATCTTTAACTATTTTGATTTTGTTTGTGCATTAAAAGACCCCAAACTTCCTGTTGAATTAAACAAAGCAATACTGACTTGTGATACAAATCTCTGGAAGGTGTTCGCTACTTGCCGGATGCTTTTTCTTCATGCGATTTTATTATTTTCTTTTATATAATCTTTTATCCTTTTATATAATATTTATCCTTTTATTCTCCTTTTTAGTGATTTTAATTACTTTTTAATTTTTATATTCATTTGCTACTCTAACCTCATCTTGATTGTAAATGTGAAGTAATTCCAGTTCTTCTTACAGGTCACTTTAATTAATTCCTAATCTTTTTCATAGAAAATTTTGGAACATCTTACATCTCAGAAAATTACACTTATCTTATTATTATTATTATTATTATTATTACTATTATTATAATAAGGGGTAAAACTCTCTTCTAGAAATTTTGGTCCCCACAGATAGATCCTCACAGGTTTGAAAAAGAAAAACAAAAATTGAGAGTTCGATGTCATGTGATTTACTATTCCTGGATATCTTAAAATCATAGTTTCATCTGGAGAAAAAATAATCATCAAATTTGAAAATATATCAATATATGTGTAATGTGATTATCTATGGAGGTTCAGTGAGGGAATTAAATCACTTCTTTATTACTAATTTCTACAAAAATATTTGCAAGCATTTATGTTAATGACATCATTTTTAATGCGGTAAATTTTTTTCATCGGTTTCTCTCATTTTTCGAATTTTCTAAGAGTAAATAGTTGTGGTGCAAAAAGGAGAAATGAAATGTGAAATTTCCTCAACGAGAGTGATATTTGATATTCAGCCTTGAAGATAATCTCTCATAATCTGTGTAAATATTTATATCACGTTGTATTTATCTCTTTTGTCATTTCCTTGCCAAAAGAAAAACAAAAGGATAGATCTGTTTTACCGGTTAAAGCAGGAAAAACATTTCATTAATTATTATCGCCTATGATTCATACTGCAGTACTTTTGGATTAACTTATCAGAAAAATTTGGATTCTAGATGCTATAAGTAATCGGTATGAAATTTAGTTTTCATTTATTATTTTTTTTCTTAACTATTTCGGAATGTTAGATAAAGAGCACATGAGTAAGCTCAGAATAGATTAAAAGGAATAAAGATAATTAGATTTTATTATGGTTTCTTTCAAAACTTATTGGAACTAACTTTTAATTTAAAAGACTTTCTGTGATTAAATCCCAACTTTATTTCATTTGAATCTGTAAGATCAATAATATAAACTCACCTCGATTGTTACCTCTAATTATTTCAAAGAATTTAATTATTTGAAAAGTATTAGTAAATGATCCATCAATAGTAATTTCTATCTAATATATAAGAAAGAAATTCATTATGCAAGCAAGTCTAGTATATATATATATATATATATATATATATATATATATATACACTCAAGAGCTAAAACATTATGACCACCCCTACATTTTGCATTGAATTCGCCTGGATGACGTGGAAGGCACGTGATCAGGTGGAAGTGGTATTTAACTGCTGCTGGAGAGTCTGAAGAATCATTCTTTCACTTACTTCTGCGTGTGATGGGAAAGGCTGCGGATCTAAGCGACTTTGATAGAGGGCAGATTGTAATGGCTCGAAGGCTCGGAACAAGTATTTCCGAAACTGCACGACTCGTGAGTTGTTCGCGACCTACAGTTGTTAGTACTTATGCAAAGTGGATGAATGACGGTGAAACCAGCAGTACACGACATGGTGTTGGACGTCCACACGCTATCAAAGAAAAAGGTCGTCGGAGACTGTCTCGCATGGCGAAGCAAAACCGGAGCCAGACAGTGGCTCAGCTGACAGCCCAATACAATGCAGGGCCAAGTAGAATAGTATCGCAGCACACTGTTCGGCGGACACTGTTGGATATGGGGCTACGCAGCAAACGTCCTACTCGTGTGCCTTTGCTGACCAAGCGTCATCGCCAACTGCGCCTTCGCTGGGCCCGGGAACATCGCGACTGGTCCATGGATCAGTGGGAGAGAGTTGCCTGGTCAGATGAATCACGGTTTATCATTCATCACGCCGATGGCCGTGTCAGGATATGCCGTCTTCCAGGCGAACTGTTGCTCCCTCAATGTACAGTAGGGCATACACAGGTCGATGGTGGTGGTATTATGCTTTGGGGGACGTTCTCTTGGGCATCTCTGGGACCCGTGGTTGTGTGGTAGAGCAGACCATGAATGCTACAGGGTATCTGAACATCATTGCGGACCAGTTGCACCCTTACATGGCCTCTGTTTTTCCAGCTGGAAATGGAATGTTCCAACAGGACAACGCCCCGTGTCACAAGGCTAAAATTGTGTTGGAGTGGTTCCAGGAACATGATGCTGAATTCCAGTTAATGTCCTGGCCGCCTAACTCACCGGATCTTAATCCGATAGAACACATTTGTGATGTCATGGGACGGCAGCTCAGAGTTCAAAGACCACCAATTCGCAATATCTCGGATTTGCGTGACCGTTGCTTAAACATCTGGTACAATCTGTCTCCGGCCATCTACCTAGGACTTGTGGCATCCATGCCAAGGCGGGATGAAGATGTGTTGCGCGCCAAAGGTTGGCCAACTCGTTATTGAGAGGTGGTCATAATGTTTTGGCTCTTGAGTGTATATATATATGTTATACAAGGTGATTTTTTTAAAACTGACACTACTCGGAGCCATCTGTAGCGTGATCTATCAGCCGGAATTCCCCCAAAATTGATAGAGGGGCTAAGGACGACATTGGAAAGAGTTTCCGTGAAAAAAAAAAAAAAATTAGTACCAAAAGTCGCCGATAGGGGATGATATGGCGCTGGCGTCGTCGTCGGCGCACTAAGGATGCGACATCGACAACAAAACATCGATATTTTGAAACATCGATATTCAATATTAAAACATAGATACTAATAAAACATCGCCCGAAAACCATCGATGTTTTAGAACATCTATTTTTTAAAACTGGTTTAGTAACGTCAAACATTAATGTTACTTCGGTTAGTCGTAGGGGAGGGGGGGGGGGTTTCGTCAATTATACTAAAATTGAGGAAGAAATTATTTCTATTAAAAACAATTAATAATCGCTCTTTTAACATAAATAACATTGTTTCGTACTTCTGATCTATTATTGAATCTATTTTTCTTCCTGATGGAACGGTATATACAGAGGCTGTTCGCACATTTTTTAGAAGATTTTGGTAAGCGGTAATAAAAAATCGTTTGCTGCAAAAGAAATAATTGCAATTGTACTATGTTTTTAAAAGTCAAAATTATCGTCTGCGGCTTGAAAGTTGTTTTTATTCAAAATGGCGTTTTTAACAAAGCAGTTGTTCGAAGGCTACATATATGCTCTTTCCGAAGAGAAATATGCATACTCCGTTATCCAAAAACGATGTGAGAGTCAAGGTTTTGTGATATCTAAAGCGTCGATAGGTAATATCGTCAACAAGAAAGGAAAAAACGTCAAATTGGAGCCTCAAGTGGGACAAAAATTCCAAACAAGTATCCAAGAAAAAAACGGACATCTTCGACTATTGCAAAGGTACGTTGTTTAATGTTAAAAGAAAATCCCCCTAGTCAAAGGACAGTTGCAAAATCATTAAAATGCTCGGTGTCCACTGTAAACAAAATGATAAACGTTCATTTAAATCTTAAGAAAGCGAAAAAACGCAATGTGCATCGTCTTCTTCCAAATCATATCGCTGAAAAAGAACACGCTGCAGAATTCTATATGAAAAACACTTATCCAAATAAAAATGGAAAACAATTGTCACAATAGATGAATCATGGGTGTATTTAAATGATTGCAACAAAAAAAGAGCTATTTATTATCATAAAAGGGGAGAAAAAAATTTAAGTACATGGTTCAAAGAATCGAAAGAAAGTTTTTCTAAGGGATTCATGATTGTTGCTGGTTTTTCTTATAATGGCAAATTAAAAATAAAGAGAGTGGAAAAAAAATGTCAAGATTAACTCCAAATACTATCAGGAACATACACTGAAGTGCCACTGAATTAGGGATACCTACCTAGTAACGAGTTGGGCCTCCTCTGGCCTTGATAACGGCTGCCACACGACGAGGCATAGATTCAACAAGTTTCTGGAAACGTTCCACGGGAATGGCTTGCCAAATATTGGCTAAAGCTGTCCATAATTCAGTAAGGTTCTTTGGTGCTGTGTGATGGCCTTTCACGCCTTGTTCCAAAACATCCCAAAGATGCTCAATAGGATTTAAGTCTGGGCTTCTAGGTGGCCAATTCATGACAGAGAAGTCAGAGGAATGCTCATCCAACCAGCCAGTAGCCAACCGGGACTTGTGAGAGGTACTGTTGTCTTGCTGGAAAACTGCATTACCGTGCGGATAACAGAACAGCATAAACGGATGGAGGTGATCACCCAGCAACTCTATGTACCGAATTGCATTGAGGGAGGTTGGTACACACACCAAAGATCCCAAACTGTGCCAAGAAAAAACACCCCAGACCATGATTGAGCCACCATGCCCTTGTACAGTACCAGCCAGGCATGCAGGATCCATGGCTTCATGAGCCTGACGCCATATTCTCAGCCTCCCGTCGGCGTTAAGTAGTCGGAATCGAGACTCATCACTCCATGCTACTCGTTTCCAGTCCTCTACACTCCAGTCTCTGTGCTCTCTTGGCCAGGCAAGACGTGCAGCCCGATGGCGAGTATAGAGCAATGGTACTCTCGTAGGTGGACGGCTCCCGAAACCCATACGGTGAAGCGAGCGTTGCACAGCCCGTTTACTGACTGTACGACTGGCACCGTCATTAAACTGGGTGGTAATTTGAGCTAATGTTTGGCTTCGCTGGCTACGTACAATACGCCTGAGCCGTCTCTCACCACGCACTGTCAAGGCTAATTGACCTTTGCAGTTTGCCCGATCGCTAGTTTTTTTTCCACCATCCATGTATTCTTGGTATACTCTTGACACTGTCGACCTTGAAAATCCTAGCTGTCTGACGATTTCGGAAATTGAATGGCCCATGCGTCGCGCACCTACGATTTGTCCGCGATCGAAGGAGTCTAAATCAGGCAGTTTACCCATACTGGCAATTCCAACAACTAATTCAGAACAACTACAGTACGCGCTATATATGCAGTTACCACAGCGCCCTCACTTGCGCATACATGATGCGCAGCGCTACACAATTTGCATTGGCTTTGCTATCCCTAATTCACTGGCACTTCAGTGTATTTTATCGCCAATTTTTCTGAATGAAATACCATCGCTTTACCCACAGTGTCATCAACCTGTGAGACTCCATCAGGACAAAGCTAGCAGTCTCACATCAAAATCCACTGTAAATTTCCTAAAAGAAATGGAACAGAAAACTGGTATCAAGGCCATACCCTTCACTGATATCCCTACTAAATCTCCCGATGTATCATCTATGGATTTTTGTGCTTTCGGACTTTTAAAATCTGCATTATCCAAACGTCGTCCCAAAACCCTTACAGAACTCTGGAAAGCTGTTCAGGAGGAATGGGATAGAATACCTCTTCTGACACTTCAAAAGGCATTATTATCCTGGAAATTGTGGTGTCGAAAGATAGTTCAGAATAAGGGATGTCAAATAGAACATTTAAAACACAAGAATTTTATGTAATTTAGTTTTGTGAATACAATATACATCGTCTAAAAAATGTGTGAACAGCCTCTGTAAATGCACAGTTACGTTAAACAAGTGTTTAAATCCCTCGTCTTCAATAATTGAAATGAGCTGATATTCTCTACAAATCATATTATCAATAGCTTGAGAAACTTTGCTGTGCATATCTCCACCTTCTTTAAAAGTGTCCCATTTGTGAAACTGTCTTTCAAAGTTTTTGGATGGAACCTAGGGATAGAGGAATACGAACTTACGGTTTCTTCTCTATGTTCCGTTTCAGTCACCGAAGTGCTTGGAATGGCTGGGGCCGCAGCATCTGGATCGTGTGGTTTACTTTTTGCTTTGGGCATCATTGATGACTCAAATTTCTCGTTGTAAATATCGCCATGTTTTGCCTTAAAATGTCCAGATAAATCCCTAGTATTGCCAGAAGTTTTGAGGGACTTAAGGCAAAAATTGCATTTCGCCAATTTGTCAGAAGTTTTGCAAAAATATTTCCAAACGGTACTTTTGGGAGGCAACATACTAATAATATTAACGTTAAATTATATAAAACCGGAAAAAATCAAAAACTTAATTAGCTGCTCTCGTGTTTATACTATTTATAAAATAAAACCTCAAGGAAGGTTCTGGAGTGTCAAGAACATTCCAAGCGCTCTGAGTTGTTCATCAGTTGTTGATTGCCATTTGTCTCGTTGCTAGGGGATCGTTCCCCGTTTTGTATACGTCCTTTACAGAATTCAGACTTGCATTTATTGAGTGTAAAAATTATGCTACTTGGTTAATTTTTTTTTATTATAGTATATTTTCATTTTAAAAAAACATCGAGACAACGTAAAACATCGAGCACAAAACATCGATGTTAAAAAAATATCGGCTTCTATAAATCGATGTTTAGAACATCGATGTTTTTATCAAAACATCGATGTTTTGAAAACACCGACATCGATGTCGCATCCCTACGGCGCACCCGAGAATTTGCATAAAAGGCAAGTAAAACATCAAAATACAAATTCATGACTACGTTATCGACAGCAGCGCCAGTATTTTGGGCTATAAAGATCGGTGCGGAATCTGTTGCGCCTTCGCTTTACAGAAGAAAGAGTCATCAGTCGCTTTGTTCCACTTGCACGGCCGCTTCATCCTCGGACCTAACCCAAGTGACATTTTTCGGTGGGGTTAATTAAAATCTAAGGTGTATCTTGGTGGAATCTCGAAGTTGGCGGCCCTAAAGACAACATATCCCGGACTTTAATGAACATTCCTGGTGACATGTTATGCTTGGCCGTTGAGCACGTAGTGTTCAGGATACTATGTATCGTCCACCAGAACTGTGGTCACATTGAAGGAGGGAGAAGTGAATTTGCTCCTGAAAGTGGTATTGCGGGGAAATTTCTTTGTTATTAATTTGTCAGCTTACAACTTTTTCGGTATTCATCCCTTATCTTTATAGCTCGAAATACTGGCGCTGCTGTCGACTACATAGTCGTTAATGTGTATTTTGATGTTTTACTTGGCCTTTTAGGCAAATTCTCCGGAGCGCCGACAATAACAGCGCCATATCTTCCCCCATCGGCGACTTTTGGAACTTTTTTTTTTATTTTCACGGAAACTCCTTCTCATGCCGTCCTTAGCCCCTCTATCAATTTTGGTGGAATTCCGGCTGATAGACCGCGCTACAGATGGCTCTGAGTAGTGTCTGTTAAAAAAAAATCACCCTGTATATATATATATATATATATATATATATATATATATATATATATATATATATATATATATATGTATATATATGAAAAAAAACTATTAACTACCGTAATTTGTACTATCTCAAAGAATTGTATATTTTCAATTTCTGGGAATAAAAGAAGGATTTAACAAGAGAGAATTAATTTCAAAAGTTAATCAATATCTCAAACAAGGTATTTGTCTCTCATTTATACTTAAAAGAGAATGAGTGATGGCAATGAATGAAAAAGGAAGGTAAATTTAGGCAGAAAATTCTCATTTAACAGAGAATTTGTGCAACAATACTTAAGTAAGATTTTTTGCGCAATTAAAAAAGGTATCAGTATTTTTTTTAAATTGTTAATCATAGAAAATAATTAAACTTTAAATTTTCAAAAGATAAATTAGATTCTCTTTATTTTTATTTTTTTTTTTCGGGGAGGGGATTTTTTACAAGGTAGTCTTCTTTTGCCATAAAAATATTTTAAATTTTGTAATACAAACAACAATATTCTTAAATCCTACAAACAAGTAAGGAAATTAAACTGTCGGTGCTTTAAGCTCTCAATTTTCTAGTTTTGATTATGAGAACTCAAAATTATGATGGACTGGTAATCATATGATTCTGTATTAACTCTACATTTTCCTGTACTTTATGCTTTTGTAAAAAGTTCTGAATTATAGTATAAACACGGGAAAGGGTTTTCCTTGTGTGTAACATTATCGTCTATTATACATGTCTTCCTTTCGATGTGTAGTCGCAAGGGCAAAGTGTAACAATGCAATAGCGAAATAGGAGTGACTAGGAAGGAGTGTTCACATGCTATGATCTAAATCCCTAACGTCATTCCCCACCTAATTCAGCTAACTCCCTCTTTGTCTTTTGGATTCGTCTACTTCGCTCGTCTCTCGGGGACGAACTATACCCGCGATTTAGGAAGGAGCTAACCCCATAACTCGCCATAAAGTCCCTGGTGTCTTGATAAATGAAAAGACTGACTTGTTTTTGTTTGGATATTAGTCTGGGTTCTGCTGCAAAGGCCTCTGTATCTACTATTAATGCTGATAAATCTGCTGACAATGAAAAGAATGAGACAATAGGTTTATGGATATTGAATCAAGCCGAAAGGTTAATGAATAACAACTATAACTAATCGCATTCCTGGACATTTGATAACCATATTCAATGATACTTAGAGCAGGGTTTCCCAAAGTGAGCGATACCACCCCCAGGGGGCGGTAGTAGCCTCGGAATCCAATGGGGGGGGGGGTTGAAGGAAAATAAGGGGCCAATGGAAGCATAACGATTCGGAAACACACGGATGACATAGGGGTTACGGGAAAAACCCTAGGCGGAAAACACTCAATCATGTATTATGAATCTTATTAAAGTGTCCGGTGACAAATTTTACAGTTTTGACCTTCCTAATAGCTCTGAGCATCTTAGGCAGTACCCTTCATTTCGTATATTGCAACTGTCGTATTTAGTTTTCCTTCCACCTTTTTTAGTACACCATCACCAATCGTTTTGGGTAATGAAATTTATTTTTCTAAGTGAGGAAATACAGATGTTCAGTTACGAGTGTAAATACAGATGAAAGATGGCTTCCGAAATGTTAAAAACCAAGTCATATTTTATGGAAAGTAATTTATAAAAAGGCCATAACATGTTTGTGTATGAAATAAACAGACATGTTATGGTCTGTTTATTTCATCAGTAACAGTTTAAATTTCCTCAGTAATGAATAACAGTTTAAATTTCCTCATATAAGGAATTTTGTGTAACTGCATACGTTATTATTAACTTACTTTTTCTTTAAAAGCATTTGATTTGTTTAATTAATACCGTTTTACATATTATGTACATGTATTTCTTTCATTACTTTGCTGTATATGGCATTTAACTTTTGTTGTTTCGGTCAGTGCATACATTTATAACTGAAAAATAAAATATTTCCTACTTCATTATGGAAAATAATTTAAATTGGTAATAGCTTTACTATCCCATCGTCTATGAAGAGGGAAGTGTGATAGATTTTCTGTAACTTAAATTTGTTATAACTTAATTTTGATTTGAATGTCTGTAGCACTGAACTGTATTATAGAGTTTTGAGCAGAAAAGTTCTAGTTTATGGGGATAACTTGAAATCATTCGACTTGATAAATCACAGGAAACATCTTATCAGATTACCTTTTCCTGTAAGAACAAAATAGTTTTTAATACACTCTGAATAACACAATTTTTCAAATTCCTTTTGCTATCCAGAATAAGGGTTAATGAATGTAATCAGAATGTAACTCTATGATTTATCTATCTAATGTCAATTTTACCGATTTTTTTTAATGTTAACTCTAATTATTCTAAAATTAAAGCTGAAGTATTTTATTGTTATCGGTAACAAGTTTGAAGAGTGTGTTTAAAAGATAAAATAAGTCCCCAATTTACATTTATCGCCCCACTGTACATTGTTATAGGCATGCACAATTATTTATAGCATATTTATTGTATGCTTACCATTTGGGATGGGTGTACGCAAATCAGAATTTGAAAAATTCTTACAGTTTCAATCTATAAGTTTTAAAGAATGTCATAAATCACTAGCATTTCTCTTTTGTTTGCTACAAAAGAAGAAACTATTTGTCTGTGTGTGTGTGTTCGTCATGTGATAAGAGCAAAGTAAAAGAGTTCTAAGTGGTTTAGAAATCTTGAAAATTAACATGAACACCAGGAAAAAAAATAAATCATCTCACACCCACAAGTTGACACATGAATGGACACATCAATCTGGAATATTCGCATTCTTGTCATAGACTTTGTTGAGAGCTCTTTGGCACAGTATCCATTGTGAATATAACAGAAAATACAGACGAGAATATAATAGAAAAGAAAATTTTATCCTTGGAAATACAGGAAGGGGCATTTCTAAGAATAAACTTTTAAGTTAAACGCTTACATAGCCTTGTAACGTTTGCCTGTGACTTGGTGTCTAAGCCGACACTCTAGGTAGCGTATCACAGGTTAAGTGAAAATAATTAATAGCCAACTAAATCAGCATAGAATTAAATTGATATTAAATTTATTTGAGTGCTCTTGATTATCTGCACACGATTAGGTAGTGATCATAGAAATCTTAAAATGTACACAGATGGACGTCACTTGAGATCGCACGCACACAATTTAAGAATCGTCCTCACAGAAATCTGGATGGACCTCCACTGCAGATAATCCTCGGGGATTCAGGCTCGAATACTGGAACCACTGTCCGGGAAAACTTTCCGTTCGTTGAAGCCAGACGAATTCGCGCCGCGGACTGAACAATCCGAAAATAGAGCTAATAGCTCTCTGGCTATCTAAGCGCAGGCTCTGCTACTTAGGACCGATGTCTCTTGATGCAGGCGGTTCGCCTCACGCACTCTCTCAAGATCGAAGCTCAAAGCTCCAAGAAAATCGACGAAGAGCAATCTCTGCTCACTCTCTTAATAGCGCATACCGATTGGTACAGAGTTCTCTGCATCTGCCAGTGATTTATGTTCTGTCTGTACTCTGTTCTATGCGTGGATCGCCTCCTCTGGCGGTCCATCAAAGAAAGAGTCGGGGGTCAGCGGGTCAAATGGTGTCTAGCGGGGTCGGGGGAGGCACCACATCAAAGAAATCTTGCGAGCGGGAATGGGGGTGGTTCTAAATACCGTGTCTAATGTTACCGTGACTAATGTGATGACAGGAGTCGGGGAGAGAACTCTGTACCAATGTATATGCACCATAAGGCCCGTTGCACACACGGCGTAGGTGGAGATTTTCCATCGGACGTCGTTCTAAAAGTAGAGCTTACACACACGGCGAAAAACTCCGTCGAAGGGGAGAAAGGCCCACCCCTCCTTTTGGAATCCTGCACGTGTCCAAGAAACCAGAGGGGTCGCATCAACGCCCCCCTCCCCCCAGCCGGGATCGGAGGAGCCCTCCTTTTCGAATCCCCTTTACGATTCCAAGAAAACCAGCGCGCCTCCCCCCCAGCAAACCCCCAACCACACCCTCGCAAAAGACCCTACGACGGTAGAGTCCGCTGTGTGTGTAAGCGTGCATAGGGTCACATGGATAACTACTTCAATCTGGCGTCAACGAATCGGCCGGCACACAGTGGCACTCGACAGCTGCACAGGCTACCGTCGAAGAAAAATTTCATTTTCCGCTGTGTGTGCAAGCTCCAATTGACTTCTGTGGTCTACTGTTGGAACGACGTCCGATAGAAAATTTCCGCTAGAGATAAAAAAGCTGTGTGTGCAACGGGCCTAAGAAAGAAACCTGGAGACTCTTTAGCAGAAACTAGAAGAGCTCCTCCAAAAACGAAGACGCTCGGCTAGACCCTCCAAAAATCTCTTGCATCCTCTTTTATCAATTTTTCCCCTAGCGGAAAATTTTAATCTCCGCGCTCCTGAATCAGTTTTCTCATTACCCTCCTGGAGGTCTCTGGTGCAACACGGCGATCATTTGCATATCGATACAATATCGGAATATCCTTAATCGGCTTCGTCAGGGGGCGAAGTTCCTTTTATATTTTAATGCCAAACTTGCAGACAGTCAGGAGGCAGGCATTGTCCCTCTCGCTGTCCAGCCGCTGGTCATTCAGCTGATTCGATTGTACTTGCGTGACCCCTGCAGGGGCAGAAATTTCTGAGCGGAGAAACTCGTTCTGACAGGTTTGAGGTTTTAAAATACCCCCTCTGCTTTTTATCTAATGGGTTTTTCGGGCCGTGAAGCTGAAATTCCACAGCCTTGAACATTCCCCCCTTAAAATTTAAAAAAGAGAAAATTTTAAACTTTATGAGAAATGGAAAAGGCATGAGGAAATCGGGATACATAAAAATGTTTGTAAGACTTTGTAGAAATGCAAAAATCTAGAAATAGAATTTTTTTTTTAGAAAAACTGAACTTCAATTAAAAATTTTAATTAAATTTAAGCACCATCCCGCTAAAAAAATCTAAAAAAAAATATTAATAAAAACTGAAAAATACGAGGAAATTTGGATGTACCAATATTCTTTAATACAGAAGTATCAAGAAATACCAATTTTTATAAAGATTCAACTTTAATTAAATTGAACTTTAATTCAATTAAACGTAAAGACCCGCCAGACCGACTTGAAAACATCTTTATCGATATAAAACAGAAAAAAATATTTGAAATGTACAACCAATTTATCAAACATTTACTGTGAAGAGGAAAAGATTACACTTCATTACGAAAGAGTCCGTTCATACCCCCCCCCCCTCCCGAGCGAGTACGATTACCATAAACTCGGAGATTGCCGCATTGCCCCACTTGGCGCAATGGTATGAGTATCGGACTTCAGTTGAAAATATCAATTTATATAACCAGTAACAATATAACATCTTATCTCCACCAATACGATTAAACAAAAGTTAGTTATATATCTTTTGATGAAGCTTGGACGTAGCAGAAACTTTGCCCTTGGGTTCATAGATATCTCTGCATAGTTGTAGAAATAAAACCCCTCTTTCCAAAGAGAACGCAACTATAATTTTAGTAAATATTTACCATTGTATACCATAACTCAAAAAGGGGACATGGCAAGAACTCTGATAAAACCGGTTTTTGTACGTCCCCTCACGGACGCCGATTATCACATCCAACGTCCAGAAATAACGCCTTCTGACAATTGCTAGGTTCCCACACCCATAGTAATAAATGCTACTCAGTTCATAAAAAATAAATCTTGTTTTTTACGATCCAGAAGGTACAGGGTCTCACAAAATGGCTTTAGCAGAATTCATGGTTGCAATCGGATATTGTCGTTCATCGCGGTAAAATCCTCGTTGATTCTTCTGGACTTGTTTTTAAGTTTTGATCAAACAGCGCTCATCTGATCAACTATCAAATTTCTAGTTATTTTATGAGATAAAATAAAACTCAATCCCATTGTTTCCTTTTGACGGTCTGAAATGTGACTGTGGTTCATACCATACCGAACTCAACTGTAAAAAGGTAAGTGTACGTGGTAGAGATTCTTTACATATCTAAGTGGTTTAAATTCAACGCAAATTCACTAAAATGTAATCTGACAACTATCCCCCATTAAACCAAACAGATTTCTCTCACTTGAGGGTAATTACTTATTAAATATATCCAATAAAACTGGAATTGTGTTAGTATTTGCACAAGTAGCTATTATAATTTCAGAAGGTGATGAGGATTCATACATTCAGATCGCCTGCCCATCGTTTAATGCCATCACTTACCTTAGATATAGATGTGTTTTGTCCTTTTTGGGCTACAAAGTTGCATGGTGAAACATTTATGATTTGGTGTTTTATGACTGACCCACATTGTTAGTCTATTAACTCATTTCCTGTCGTATACTGGTGTAAAACATGCCGCTACCACTCCTGAAGTTTTGGGCTTTATATCACAAAGGTACAAGAGGGGTTTATAGTATTTCACTGTACTGTCCGAATTTCTTAGCACAGTGTAGGCAGATGTTAAACAAACACAACAAACATTTTAACTCTGAATATTTTTCATAGAAAAAAATATGCAGATTTTTTCTATGAAATGAAATAAAAAAACTTGGATATTTTTTTCCGCGAAAGAAAAAAATCATTGTTTTACTGTAATAATAGGTCTTTTCATCGGTACTACATCAGAAAGTCGTTCGCACTTTATGGAAACGATATTGATAGTTAAGTTTTATCTTTAAATACCATATTTTTTGCGGCGATTCGCTTCTATCTGGTAGCCATGGTTCTTGACAATAGCTCTAGCTCGAATTTTCCATGAAAGTAAACTTTTTCTTAGTACTGTCATGTTAATTTTACCCCATTCCTCTTGGACCGTTTTCCAAAGTCCGTTCAGTGTTCTTGGATTCCGTTTTCCCAAGGCTCGTTTTAATAAACCGAAAGCGCAAAAGTCCATTGGAGAAGCGTCAGGTGATTTTACACGTATTTCTTTAATTGGGATACACTTTATTCCTGTTAGGGATTCTTTCTTTGCTAAATAAGCGGCAGTTGATTTAGACGTGTGACTAGAGGCTTTGCCCATGTGAAGCTCAACTTTATTAATGTTTTTTTTTGTTTTTTTAAACCAATGCGGATGCACTTGTAATCAAACATTCGCCTATTCTACGCCGCAATTTTACTGCCCATTTTATTGTGGGGGCACCATATAGGCGGACAGCATTACCCCCTATGAAGGGACGACACAAACGGAGGCATTTTTCGTGACGCAACTCCGGGATTCGATCTGAGCACCCTCAGCACCAAAAACCAGCGCGCTGTACCACAGGGCCGCCTCAAGCCCACTTTATTAATGTCCTTTCCATATAAGGTTGGAATTTCTTCTTCAAAAATTGGTTTTAAAATATTCTGCTGATAGTAGAGTGAATTAATTTTGGCTTTACTTGAGACTCTTTTGATTTTTAATTTACCGTTGTAACAAAATCCTGCAACTATCATGAATCCATTTGGGAACTTTTCGCTATACACTGACGAAGCCATTTCGTACGGTCATTCCCGTCAGTTGAGCAATAGAAAATTGATCTTTTTTTTATTACAGTCACTTAAATACGCCCATGCCCCATCGAGTGTTACCACAAATTTCCATTTTTCAGCAGCTAGGTGTTTTTCATATAATTTTCTACAATTTGTTTTTCTTTCAGCAATATGCTTTGGCAAAAGCAGATGAACTTTAGGTTTAAACATCTTTTTTAACTTCAAATCTTTATGAATGATTTTACTTACAGTGCCAGAAGACATTCCTAGTTTCGATGCAATGGATCTTTGAGTCGGCGGATTTTCTTTTGGGATCAGAGACTTCACTTTCTTGATATTTACCCGCGTTCGAACAGTCTTAGGATGAGGTTTCGCGGTCATGTTTTCATTTTTACATCCAGTTAGGCGTTTTTTCCTTTCAAATTTAATGAATTATAAATACCTTTTTTTGAAATGACATAACCGAGATTTTTACACCGCTTTATTATTTGTTGATACGAATATTTCTCCTCGGAAAGCTCAGTTAAGTAACCTTCAAGCCATCTATCAATTTTAGGAGCCATTTTCAAAATAAATCTTTTATTTTACATTCTAATCAAAACAAAATATTAGCAGATGATTATTCCAAAGTTGCCAACTTTTTATCTCAATATTCAAACGACAAAAATAAATTACAAAATCGTTTCCATAAAGTGCGAACGACCTTCTGTAGAATGCTATTCTTACACACAATATTGATACAGCCACAGTTTCCATTTGACGTTTGTATTACAGGTTTAATCCCTCCCCCCCTCCCCCTAAAGAGTACAGAGGGAAAAAAAGACCAGAACAGAGAAAGTTGCGTCGGGGAAGAAAATGGTTGATTTGTTGTAGAAACAACAGAATACCGTCTCTAGCGATTTTAATTTATTACATTCTAGTAAATGGTTATAAATTAATCAGAAAAATACATCCTCTTTTTCCGATGTTGATCACAAAGGACAAGTTCCTTTGCGGTATTCAACATCAAAACAGTAGTCGGGGGATACACTGCTCCACGTATTATAAGAAGATTATTGAAAGTTTAAAATCATTCAGTTTGAGATTTGGTCATTATCAGTTACAGAATGTGACGATTCTTGATGAGAATCCAATGTTCAGAAAATGTGCACATCCCTGCTCCCCCCTCTTTTTTTTCAAAATGTAAAGCTTTCGTTAAATTTTCCTTTCTAGAGAATTCTTTCATGGTGTAACAACTTCTGGCGGGTAACTGAGGCGTTTCGGTTGATTTCGTGACAAATAGTAAGCAATGTCTGAGTGGTTTCTGAAGATTAAATAAATTGGCTAGAATTTTACTAAAACTTAACAAATTTAATATGGAGCTAAACTTAACAGATTGAACGTTGATTTGAACAAATTTCAGCTGAACGAGACGTCTGATTACAAAAGATCTTAACAGCGGCTTCTCCTATCAATTAGTTTAGTTTTTCGGAAGACAAAAGTTCGTGTGGCCGTTCAAGTCCAGATTTAAGGGGACTCTCTCGAAAAACAAGGAGTCAGGAATATATATGCTGCTGAGAATTCCTTTTCGGTGACGTGTGAGTCTTTCCTAGAAACGCTAGTTTTCGAGAAGAGGAGCGAGGGGTTATCTCCCGATGACAGCCCGCGTCTTGGATTCGTCCGATGGTTTGTTAAGAGAAAACTTAGGCCCGTTGCACACACAGCGTTTTTATCCGTGGCGGAAATTTTCCATCGGACTTCGTTCCTAAAGTAGTCCTTACACACACGGCGGAAAAATCCGTCGCCGGGGAAAAGGCCCACCCCTCCTTTTCGAATCCTGCACGTTTCCAATAAAACCATCGGGGTCGCACCTACGATCCCCCCTCCCCCCAGCCGGAATCGGAGGAGACCTCCTTTTCGAATCCCCTTTACGATTCCATGAAAACCAGCGCGCTCCCTCCCAAGCAAACCCCCACCACCCCTGTCGCAAATGACCCTACGACGGTAGAATCCGCTGTGTGTGTAAGCGTGCATAGGGTCACATAGATAACTACACTGCTGGCCACTGTAAGGCCCGTTGCACACACAGCGTTTTTATCTCTAGCGGAAATTTTCCATCGGACGTCGTTCCAACAGTAGACCACAGAAGTCAATTGGAGCTTGCACACGCAGCGGAAAATGAAATTTTTCGTCGACGGTAGCTTGTGCAGCTGTCGAGTGCCACTGTGCGCTGGCGGATTCGTTGACGCCAGATTGAACTAGTTATCCATGTGACCCTATGCACGCTTACACACACAGCGGACTCTACCGTCGTAGGGTCATTTGCGAGAGGGGTGTTTGGGGATTTGCTGGGGGGGGGGGGCGCGCTGGTTTTCTTGGAATCGTAAACGGGATTTGAAAAGGAGGACTCCGGCTGGGGGGAGGGGGGCGTAGGTGCTACCCCTCTGGTTTTCTTGGACACGTGCAGGATTCGAAAAGGAGGGGTGGGCCTTTTCCCCGGCGACGGAGTTTTTCGCCGTGTGTGTAAGCTCTACTTTTAGAACGACGTCCGATGGAAAATTTTCGCCTACGCCGTGTGTGCAACGGGCCTTACACACACAGCGCATTCTACCGTCGTAGGGTCATTTGCGAGGGTGTGGTTGGGGGTTTGCTGGGGGGGGGCGCTGGTTTTCTTAGAATCAACTCTCCTCCGATCCCGGCTGGGGGTGGCGGGGGCGTAGGTGCGACCCCGGTGGTTTTCTTGGAAACATGCAGGATTCGAAAAGGAGGGTTGGGACTTTTTCCCCTTCGACGGAGTTTTCCGCTGTGTGTGTAAGCTCTACTTTTTGGAACGACTTCCGATTGAAAATTTCCGCCATTGATAAAAACGCTGAGTGTGCAACGGGCCTTCATGCAACAGCCTGAAGGAAACATGCAAATAACATGAAATTTACAACATGCATTAGCGGAGGTGAGATATGCAAATTATTAGAATTTCAGCGCAGACGCACATCACGCGCGCCTGTGGCGCCACTTCAAAGCGCTATTTAAGACTTGGAGATTTCGACGATTTCAAGTTCGGCAATTGTGTTTTTCTTGTGTTTTTTTCAAAAAAACGATCAATTATGCCTCGTCGAAAACAGCGATCATCTTTTGATCAAGTAACCGAGTTCGACAGAGGAAGGATAGTGGCCTACCGAGATTGTGGATTATCTTTCAGGGAAATCGGTAGTCGTGTTGGACGAAACCAAACAACTGTAATGCGGATATGTGATCGTTGGATGCAGGAGGTTACGACGGACCGGCGTGTTCGATCGCATCCACCTCAGCGCACCACTTCACGTGATGACAGGCAAATTGTGCGCATGGCAGTGACGGATCGCTCAGTCACATCACGAACCATAGCACAGCACATGCAGTCTGTAACGCATCATCCAGTGTCTGCGCTTACCATTCGACGCCGTTTACAGCAGAGTGGTCTGTTCGCAAGACGTCCATTGCTTTGTCTACCCTTGACGCAGAACCACAGACGTCTCCGCCGCCAATGGTGCGATGACAGAAGGATGTGGACGGCAGAATGGAATGAAATTGTCTTTACTGACGAGTCACGCTTCTGTCTGCAACACCACGATGGTCGCATTCGAGTCTGGAGGCACCGTGAAGAGAGGATGCTGAACAGCTGCGTTATGCACCGCCACACTGGTTCTGCATCGGGTATTATGGTATGGGGCGGTATTGGATATCACTCTTGCACACCTCTAGTACGCATTGCCGGTACTTTAAACAGCCGGCGCTACATCTCCGAGGTGTTGGAGCTAGTCCTTCCTTACCTTCAGGGCTTGCCCACAGCCATATTTCAACAGGATAATGCGCGACCACACGTGGCACGCATTGTCCAACGGTTCTTCGTCAATCGCCAGATTAAATTGCTTCCCTGGCCGCCTCGCTCTCCGGATCTTTCGCCGATAGAAAACATGTTATCCATGGTTGCTCTATGATTGACCCAGTTTCCATCCCCAGCTGCCACAGCAGATCAACTTTGGCAACGTGTGGAAGCTGCTCGGTCTGCTGTACCCCAAGAACTCATCCAAAGTCTCTTTGAATCAATGCCGAGGCGTGTGGCAGCGGTGATCTCCAACAATGGCGGCTACTGATTTTGGCAGGAACCATACTTCACAGAAGTCTATAAATTTAATCATTTGATACTTGGTCAACATGTTATCTACAAAATAAATTTTGTTGTGATATCTTTTGTCTTTTTCGGTGTTGCAATTTGGGTGGCCAGCAGTGTATTTTTCATTTTCAACCAAGGGATTTGAGAATCGCTGGAGCAGATATTTCTGAAAGAAAGTTGAGATCTAATTCTATCTTTCCCATTATCTACTAAATTTTTATCTGTAAAAAGTTATTTAAGCCCTAAGTCTTTATTATGTTGCCTAATTCAAATGAGCTGTAAGTATCCAAATTTGAAGCTGTGCATATCCAAATAAGCAAAACTCGCTAAAATGAGAGCATCGTGTTTGATTGCAATATTTTATTGCAAAGGAGTTATACCATTCATAAATATGTATTTTGATTATAAAAACAAAATTCCAAAGATGTTAGGATGAATAGCTTTTGTCTCCTCCAATATGTGGTCTCAGACTGATATTCATTTGGTTTCAGACATATGACTCAGCATGGATGTACAATAGATAAAAATATCTCGAATAAAACCATCAAACAAGACGAAATAAAAATATATCGAATAAACCAACAAACAAGACGAAATAAAGCAGGCTACTGTCCTTCAGAAAACAATTGCAGTTCATATGATACCAAAAATAGGCTTACTAATAAACACATCTATGCTTATTATTTGCATGTTATTAATCAGTTTACTACCCAGGGCGTCACGAAAACTACGTTCATTAATGTACGCATTGAAAAATACGAACTAGCATTTAAAGTTGTCTTTTTTCAACAGATACTTTTTTGAAAAATGATACTTTACCAGATACTTTTTTGAAAAATGATTTTTTTTAAATGGGTAAAATGCTATGCAGGATAGATATTTGTATTTAAAAGTAATATTTCATTAAACTGTTAAAAGCTACGATCTGTTCTTGAGACTTTTGCACTACTGTTGCACCATTATATACTTAAGTAAACTCAAATTATTGATAATAATGCCAATAAAAATAACTGTTTAAAATATGTTATTAGCACTTTTATAAAATTTCAAATATTCGAACTGATAGAGTCTGACTTTATATCTAATATTTTAAAATCTAATCTCAATTTTCAGAGCACTTCGAACAGGAATTATTTACTTTATTCTCTATTAAATACATTTTTTCACTTATTTCTATATATTAAAATATTACTACATTTTTATATTTAAACTCTCTTTTGATGTATCAGAACACTAATGAGTGGAGGTGGTGTAAAATTTTTTACCGAGATATCAAACAGAGTAAGTTTCATTAATAATTATTGTCAGTCTGAAAGGCGATATTGAAGATGGGTACAAAACATAATATAAGAGCTTAAAATTTTCTGATTCTTTGCCTCAGTTCAAAAAGGCCTTCGACGTTTAAGTGTCCAGATATTTTTTTTCATTTGAGTAATTAATCTAAGCACAACTCATAAAGTTGTTTCATTTATAACTTTTATTTCGTTTTATAAAACTATTTTCAATTGACAAAACAAGTTCCTTCATAAAGGCCAAAGCCTTCCACATTGGACCAGTAATTAGTTTTTTCCCTTTATAGGAACTGTAACTTCAATTTATACACGAAAGTGTAAAGAGAAATCTTTTGTTGTATGTCTGTGACTTCCGGTCTGTTATTTTATGATTATTAATTTATTAAACATCAAGCGAATTATCCAAAAACAGAAATAGGGTGATTGAACTTTGGCGCAATAAAATATACATTTAGACAACAAAAAGATCTGAAATAAACCCTGTTCGAAATATTATCCTTCTAGACGGATTTCTCAATAATTACAAGACTCTACATAAAAACATTGAGTCCTTTTTGTTATAAACTTTTAACCTTTAAATTGTTATTCATTGTTTATTTAAAACGTTTTACTGTTTTTAAATAGACAAAATTCATAATTCTAAAATGTTTTGATAGGTATAGTAGATTTTCAGATCTTGTAAAATGTATATATTTTGCTCTACAAGTTAAACTTGAACAGTAGTTGCATTCAGATAAAATGTTCCGTTGTAGAATCCGTTGTAGATTACATTCAGTCATGGTAACAAATGTAGTTGGCTAAAGTATCACGTTTTCTAAATGTCAACCTACAGAATCAAAATAAATAAATAAATAAATAAATAAAAATTATAAAAAAAAAACCAAATAACTCATGTGTTTCTAGCTACCTGAAAAACTGTAATTTTTTTTGTTTCGTTTTCTGTCAACACAGTGTTGGTAAGCCATGTGAATTCTACTTACTGAACAGTATGAATGGACCTCTAGGGCCTAGGGCAAGAGGAATATATCGTCACCTGATTGCAAGAACTAGGTAATTCGATTCTTCAAGTTCTTGAAGATCTAAAATGTCTAGTTCTTTCAGTGAGAAAATACTCGTCGTTCTGTTTGTCTAATTATTACACTAGCAAACAAATGGCATTAGGTTAGCAGCAAAGTGAGTTGTCTAGTTACTGCATTCAATTCTTATGTAATTTAGCTATAAATAGCCAGATATCTCAAAAATAATTTTTTTCGTGTTACCTAGTTCTTGCTTTCAGGTGACGATATGGTATTTAAAGTTTTCAGAGTAATGGATCGTTCCCTGGGAGTTTTTGACTTGGAAAACTGGCTAATGCTCTAAAATTTAAAAGTTCTTTAAGAAAAAAAATTACAGAACGCTAAAGACAAACATAGGCTTTCCCGCTCCGAAATATTTTCTCGGGAAAGCGAAAACTCTACCCCTAGTGACACAACACGGTTATGGGATAAGAAATTCTATACCCACATTTATATGGATTTATATTTAGGTGAGAGGAAATAAATGTGATCTGTAGTTTGGAACCTGAGAGATCTTTTTTGCACTCTTTTGAGAATATAACAAATGCGAAGGAGATCAGAGGGGTGGATAAGATGTTGTTGATCGGGGAAAGAAGACCCCGTTTCCAGATTTACACTTCTCGCTTTCTGTTTGACCTTGGTTTCTTCTAGTGTGTTTGTCATAAAGAAAAAAGGGCCCCTTCCCTAGTCAGCGACTTTTATCTCCCCTATCAAGATCAAATTCTCGGACTGTATACTCCTACACTAGGGCTGATGAACTTTAACCACTTTTACCACCAGCTGACGATAATCGACTGCAACTCTAGATAAGCATTTCCTTACTTCTTAGTTTAGGCTACTACTACTATTTACACACACAATAAAAATAAAAATAAAAAGCTCCAAATTGGGTGAAAATAGATAAAACAAAACTTTTCTTGCATTTTTTCTTGATCGACACTCAGTTCCAATTTCGAAAGCATCGTAGCGGCCTTCTCTGCAAGAGATGATGATACAAATTTTACTAAGATATCAAACAGCATCTGTCTGAATTCAAATACCATTTTCGGTTAGAAACATCGTATTGAGGAACTGATTAAAAAAGGGGGGATTAAATCCATGTTAACATTGATAAATTAGAATTCTTTTAAGTTAAAAATTCGTTGCTTTGATTCAAGAACGCTTTTTCAGGACTATTGAAACTGATTTCACGTACTGATAAACAACGGCCCGCACGGCCCTGCTCCCGCTTCAACCCCAAATATTTAGCACCAACATTTCTATAATACGAATAATTGTATTTGAATGGAAGGATTTTCATCAAAAAACACTTCTCCATCGAATGAAATTCCTAAAAGCAACGAAGGAAAAACTGGAGAAACAATATGATTGACCAATAAATACAAACTTTACAACGGATTCTACTGTTTCGATGTATTCTGCACGTAAGTTAACAAAACTTTAAAGAAAACAAGTTAGACAAATCTCCATCTAAGAGTTTAATTTTTTTTTCTCAATTTTCTACAATTTATTTTTTCAATTAAAACTATAAGAAGGAAGCAAAATTGCTGTATTGCTTACAAAATTCTTTTACAGAAGCCTTAATTGCATCTGAAAATTTAGATATAGAACAAATTCGAAAGATATTTTAAGTGTCGAGGTCAAATACATTTTTCTTTTGCAAAATATAAAGAAGTTTATGACTAAATGCATATATGGTCAAGAACGATAAGGTCAAATTTAATACATTAAATTATGAAAATCTTCATTCAACTTATATTAAGTTTATTTAAAATCGAGTCAAAATAATTCTTTTGAGGATAAGTATAAATACATTGCACTAAATATCAAAAATTTACAATTTTAGTGTTGTAATTATTTTAAGTTTATTTAAATCTTAAAATAATTACAATATTCTTTGTAATTATTTTAAGATTTACAATAATCTTTGTAATTTTTCTTTTACAAAATATAAAGAAGTTTATGACTAAATGCATATATGGTCAAGAACGATAAGGTCAAATTTAATACATTAAATTATGAAAATCTTCATTCAACTTATATTAAGTTTATTTAAAATCGAGTCAAAATAATTCTTTTGAGGATAAGTATAAATACATTGCACTAAATATCAAAAATTTACAATTTTAGTGTTGTAATTATTTTAAATTTGATTATACGTACTGTACAAAGAATATTGAAATCAAAATTGAAAACCTATCCCTAAGTGACTAACTAGAATTTCCAATATAGAAAATCTCTGCCTTCTAGTAACATACATATCCATACTGGAAAAAATCAGTAAATAAGAGAAATTTAGCCTGTTTTATTTTGCTCTTTTACTATGTACGAAACTCGCTTCATTAAGCAATTATAGATTAAATGCAAAGCGTTTAACAAACAACCATTTTAAAGTTATCACCTAATGTTACTTAAGTAAAGTCACACAAGAAAATCAATCTTAACGTCGCTGTCAAGAAATAAGAGGAGTGCTTTGTTTCTAAAAATAAGAGACAAGTTTAAGTGCGTAAACACTTATCTACTTAAATAAGAAACTTGCAGACTCTGAAAAAATCAAATTCGTCTTAAGTAGTAAAAAGTAAATTAGTTAGAGTTAAGATTAACATTCGAAGATGTAAATTTTAAGCTTGTTGGATTATTTATTGAAAACTTATTTTTCAATTGTGATAGTAATAATTCTTTTTTTCTGAAGCGACTGCATTGTTCTTACTGCAGTCGCGCTAATAATAGTCGCGTAAAATAGTCGCGTAAAATAACAGTGGCGTTTAATTATATTGCAAAACAAATAAACTAATGTCAGGGGAATTACCTCAATTTACACCACGTGAATCTAATATTTAGTATTATATCGCCCAAAGATTTACCCCTTAAAAGAAAAAATTTTCCTTTTTTGATGAAATCAAGACAGTACCCATGTAAAATCTGCATCCACCAAGCCACTGCCAAAAATTTGACACTCTCATTCTTTTACCACCAACAAAAAATCAGATAATCAATATCATTTGAAGTAAGCCTTTCTTTTTTTTTTTTTATCAAAAAATTAAACTTACTGTCCATCTTTTTCCCACACCCATAGATAAAAAAAGAAAATTTCAATTTTAGGTAATAAATTTTTATAATAATATGAATTTTACTTTCGGATTTACATTAATACGTATGACTTGAAACTTGGTTTCATGGAAAAAAATTCTGACATTAAAATTGAAGCCATACATATTTTGAAGCCCACAACTGAAAATTAAATTCATGCCCCGGTAAAAAATTAATTTATCTGTACCCTTTCCAGCAGAATATTATTATAATAATGATATGAAATTCGTTGTATAATATTCTGCTTTCATATTTACCATATGAATTATGACTTAAAACTCATTAAAGAATTTTAAAAATGATTTTATTAAACTTAAAAAAGTATGAAAAAAAAGTCATCCATTTCAATTTTGATGCTCAGTTGAAAATTAAAGTTTATTTCCTATCACGCAAAAGAGAAAATTACTTTTTAAGGAATCAGCACACATTCGAAGAAATCTTATAATAATTATATCTCAGACACTCGTAACCTTGGATATCTATCTACATTTAACACAGACATGTTTGATTTTAAAATGTCTAAGTAGCCGAATGAGTAAACATAAAGTAAGCAAATAATATAGGTTGTTTCATTAAAAGTACCAAAGGTTACCTTCCATATCCTTCTTTTTTATGTACACAGTCGAAAATAAAATTTGATGTTAGTCCTATGTAAAATTGAAAATTAATATTTAAGATATCAGTAACACTTTAAAAATTCATTTATTTCTTTATTTTCCAGTTTTACTTTTATTTGTACATTTTTATAATAGCACATCGTTTTAAATTTGCAAAAACGTACAAATAAATTTAAGTTTTATTTTAAAAGTATTTTTTCAAAGGAAACATGTCTATCACTTTCAAAAACACACAATTATTGAAACGAAATAACCCTAACGAAAATAAAATAAATAATTAAAGTGAATAATGAATTTAACTACGAAACAATACTGTCATTTTTATCGTTTTATGAAAATCTGAAAACATAAATTTTGCTCTTTCAGTAATGAGATTTTTTTATTCAAGAAACATTTGCAAATATTAAAAAAACTGAATGGGTTCACCATTTTTTTTTTAAATGCAGGCTTGGCCGATTGTTCATGGGAAATATTGACTTGACACAAGCCTCAAGAGAGAGAATTCTATTCTATTGTGGAACAAGTACCATCTTAACTTGATGTCCGGGCTACGGGGCTATCTCGGGGTGCCTAGGAGTGGCTGGGGGGAAAGGTCAAAGGGGTTCTCTGCTGTTTTCTACGTCTTTTTGTGTTGGGAGTGGAGGCCACACCGTTTTTTCACTCCTCGCAGTTATGATCATTTGTAAGGATGCGTAAATTTCGCATAAAAAGTATCGAAATTTCGCAACAAAAAGAAATACAATCTATAAAATTTCGCATTTATTCGCAAAAAAAATATAAATTAAAAAATTTCGCGTTTATTTAAAAAATTACAATTTTACTTACTTTGATAGGTAAATATCAAAATTCTTAGTTAAAAGCTAACATTGCAATAGTCTCCACATTATGTTACTTCCCTTCTGCCATTAATTACTATGTTATACATACTAAAATATGTCAGCATCTACTCTGTTAACAGGACTATAGAAGCTTTGTATAGCTGCCTTTGCAAAGTTAAGGTAGCAGCATTTCGTTGCAATTAAAATCTGTATAACATCAACAGGAGTATCTTAGTTGACTGCCGTAAGTAGCTGATATACCCTTGACTTGGGCGCTCAAGAGACGTTCTAAAATCTACTAAGTTGCTCCACAAAACTTAATGGTTGATTTTTACAGTTAGATTTTTAGGTTCGACTCCAGTACGAACAAACTGTCCGGGTGAAATTCGGAGTAAATCCGAAGGAGAGAGATTTCACAGTTATAGAACTCGGATGGTCTTAAGTTAAGCAATTATATAAATAAATTATTACTATTATTACCTAATTTCGCTTCAAAAACCGTTTATCGCCGAGTTTTCGCCGAAAAATGGCAAAGAAATAATTTTTGCATTTATTCGCTCATATAGGCAAATTTCGCATTTATTAGCAATCTATTTCGTAAATACGAAAATTACATATCCCTAATCATTTGGCATGACGGGGGACCAATATTTGCTTACGATAAAGCGCTTGATTGATTCCGTTACTGCAGCTTAACGAAAATTATTTTCTAAATGAATTTGATAAAAAAAACTAAACATTTTTCATAATGCATGGATGTAGTTAGCTTACAATGATGTGCCAATTATTGCAGATTTTCCCATCTCTTGTCAGATGGTCAAATGCAAATTATTGCAGATTTTTCCATCTCTTGTCATATGTCGGTAAATCTCCAACAGCCGGACGAAGGCCGAATGACTAGGGCGCTAGCTTTCGGCACCAAAGTCTGTGGGTTCGAGTCCCACTCCTGGCATGGATGTTGGTAGTCCTTCGGAATCAGCTTTAAGCTGTAGGTACCGGTCTAATTAGCTCTTGTGTAGCAAAAAACTGACCGTAGCTCTCTCAACCAAACCAAACCAAACCATCCATCTCTTGTTGGAGTGAACTAATTGCTATTTTCACGCCCGTTTCTATTCAAAACCAATATTTCTTGCTTTAAACGCATTTTTTTCCCTCTTGATCTTTCAAGTAAAGATTGCAACAGGGTATTTACCATCTGCAATTTAGCATGTTTTACATCTTTGCCCTTTTGTTGATTTGGCTTATACTAAAATGTGTAAGGCAGCTCGGGTAATTTAAACCCAATTTCTTTTGTAATAAATTCCGCCAACCGAATTATACCTTTTTCTCTCAGTTTCTATGCTGATGATTTTCTCGAATTCTTTATAAGTAATAATTATTTTCATGAATAAATTATTTGTCCAGTAGTTACGTTAAATGTCTTTAATAACATTGTCAAAAATTGTCAAAGGAATGCCTCAAGTGGTCAAAGCTTCTTGAAAAGGAAAGTTTGGCGAACTAAAGGTTACAAATTTAAGTTAATTCTCTATAAGCAACTCTTCTTATGTCTTTCGTGAAAAAACTGTGAAAGGATAAAATTGGGGACAAATAACTATTTATAAAAGAGATTTATGCTTCAGATAGATACTTTCAGAAATCCATAGTCACTTGCATAATACATCATTTGCAGGAGAAAAGTGTTATTAAATCAAATTCTGTTGTTTAGAAACTATATTCCTTGTTGATATTTTTTCAGAAACATTCTATCAGTCACAGCCCTTGTTTTCTTTGTGTGTTTTTTTAGGTGGGGGGGGGGGGGAAGGAATATATCCATTTTAGTATCTTGGTACTTTTTCACATACACAGACGTAGATTTTTCAATTTGAAATTCAAATGCAACGCAGTTTACTTTCGATTCATAGTATTTGATCACTAAATAAGTAGTTTTAATTATAGGTAAATAAGAGCACGTGCTTTAACTAGAAGTTAAGAGTTATTTTGAGAGTAAAAAACAATGAGTATTTTTAATGGTCGTTTCTAAACGTAACAAGAGTACACAGCTTCTTAATATCTACTTTTTTTCATTTTCTTTTAATATTAAAAAACTGTGTGCTCCTGTTATCCGTTTTCCACAAGTTGCCAATAAGTTTATAATCACGTAAAAATAAAATTAGAGGAAAAATTGTGATTTGCGTATTTCCTTAAGAGTGAAGTAGTGAGCTATTTACACAACAGCTTTCAGACTGCGTTTCTAAGTCATACCAGGAACCTTTCTCTCATTAGAGGAGTTCGAACTCGTGTATCGAAATGCAAGTTCAGCGAACTAAGAGGCCCTCATCTCCCAAGGGGGATCACTTAGAACTAAAACCTCAGATTGATATCTTATCATGACTGGGTCACATATAAACCAATGTATTATTGTTGTCAAATAATTACTGAACCCCGTGTAAACGCTGCTCTAAATAAGAGTTTTATCAGAATTCGTAGACAGCGCGCCATATCTAATCACTTCAGGACACTTGTTATTGATATAAGGCAGAGTTCTTAGAGCACCGCGTTTAAAAAGCTCATAACCGAAGCCGTTTTTCTCATTTATCAGAAAAACATAAGCAAATTTCAGCTTTAAACCTCTAAAAACTTGCTTTTTACAAAATTCCATACCTCGCAACGTACTGAATAAAAGGGAAAAAAATTCGAAATGTGTTTTCCCTAATAAAGGGAAAATATTTTTGTTTCCTCTTTATTCCTATCACTCTAAAAAAAATTCAAAGTTGAACAATTATTTTTTGAAATTTAAAATGTGATGTTAAATCGAAAAACAGTTTTAAACCTGCCATAATCAAAACAGTTTTTATATATATATATATATATATATATATATATATATATATATATATATATATATATATATATATATATATATAACCCGATTCTCTTTTTGCACGAGGGTTACGTTCCAGAGACTACCGTGGAAAAAAAAGATGCAGTGAACATATAAAAATTGAAGATAGGTTCCATCCAAATATACTTAATAATCGACGAATCTTACTTTAATTATGTTTATATGGGTTATTTTTTAAATTGAAAATGTGCGGCTGTCGCAAGTGGTTAAAATAAATTGAATTTATTTTTTATTCATACATACATGCATTTAACATAATCATTCAGTGTCTGTACTAGACAATAAACGTGCCTGTTTACTGTTGCCTGTTTATTGTGAGAAAAATCCCTCTCGTCTATAGAAATATTGAATGGCGATATAACTACAAGTGCATCTTGAATAAAATGAACATTTTGTGTTTCTTTTGTTTCACCGATTTTGAATACGAATTCGGTTATCAGACGTTGTGATTTTCTTTTTGTGAATTCTTTATGTGATTCTTCGTAACGTGCCCTAAAGTTAAACTTTTCTTTGGAATCAGTTGTTATCTTACGTGCAGAACACAGTGGATACCAGTGAAATGAAAGTGCATAAATTATCAAATCAAGTTTTTTTATTATGATATTTAGAATACAAGAAAATCAATTTAAAGTACATATAAATTCAAGATTTCTCACAAAGTTAATCGTGATTAATGCTCAATGGAAAAAATGGCACGTTTTATTTTGAACAACCTGCTTGAAATTTGGGGGGTCATGATCGTGCAGCTGATTTTCGTCAAGCTGTTAAGATGGTCACCTGTGAGTTGAGATGTGTATCGGTTCTTAATGAAGTTCATTTTTGAGAATGCTGCTTCCCACACATAAGTTAAGCCAAACATGGTACACAATTTTATCGCTAAAGCTTTGAGTTCTGGATACTTTTTTCACACACATTTTTAATCCATAACTCGTCACTACCAAGAATTTTTGGAACTTGAGCATAAATGTCCTTTAAAAGAACATCTTCGAACTCGATTATTTCCAACTGTAGGGTAGCTTTGTTGCTCTTGAAAACATCTGCTTCACTGGTCCATACACCATTGGGCATAAGTGAAAAACTGTTATTAATCAGCTGCACAACGTTCGTAATTTTTTTCAAAGTCAGTAAATCTTTCTTGAAATTCAGATTTAAGTTTTTCCAAAAACTCTTCGAATTGGCTGATGTCAGTACTCTCATTACTGTCACAAACTGACTTAAGGTGGGGAAAGTGTAAACGTTCCCCGCTAATATCTTCGGAGAAGAGGGCAATCTTTTTTGAAAAACTCTTTACTTCCGAGAGAAGTTCGCACACAAGTTTTCCTTTGCCTTGTAGTTTGAGGTTTAAAAGATTCAAGTGACTAAAAAGATCAGTCAAAAATGCGATGGTTGCCACGTTTTCTTCAACGTCAAGGAGGAAGCCTAAATGCTCACTTGCTACTCTTTGATCGCTAATTGAAAGAAACTCTTTGACGTCCTCTAATACTGCAAAAAATCGTTCAAGCACCAAGCCTTTACTTAGCCATCTCACATTGTTGGGGAGAAGCAAGTCGTCAAACTGAGCATCAGTCTCTTCAAGAAATGATTTAAATTGACCGTACTTAAGAGATGATTTTACCCTATAAAGTTAATTATTTGTATCACTGTTTGCATTATTTTAGATAACTGCTGTCGCTATTTTCTGAAAATACACAATTTCATCACGGTCCGTACAAAACTTGCCTACGGTCCGGATACGGACCGCGGTCCGCCATTTGGTGACCACTGTATTAGATGTACTGAATGATAGAATTTGACTGGAAGTTACAGCTTCTTTAATCTTTTCTAAAAATTTTAGAAACGTAATTGGTCAAACTACACTCATGGACAAAAAAATTAGCGCACCAAGAAATAATTGCGGGATCGTAACGAAACTTGCAATGAAGGTACATGTCGGGGAGATATGCAAATGATTAGAAATGCAGCGTGATTGCGCATTACGTATAGCCGGTAGAGGGCGTTGAACATCGTACTCTGTGGAGTATAAAAAAGGTTCGAAGACAATATAAGCAGTTGTCGCAGTTTGAGAGGGGGAGAATCGTCGGGATGATGGAAGCTGGGTGGTCAGCTAGGCGAGTAGCTCGTCAATTAGGCCGCTCTGATTGTGTTGTGAGGAGGTGTTGGGACCAGTGGACCCGAGAGATGTCATGTACACGAAGACCAGGCTCAGGACGCCCTCGACAGACCAGTCGTCGAGAAGACCGCCACATCGTAAGAAATGCACGCGTACAGCCAACTGCTTCATCGGTCACCATCCAGGCACAGGTAGCACCTTCACTAGGGGCCTCTGTGTCTTCTCGAACCATACGAAGGCGCCTGGCTGAAGGACAGTTGGTATCGCGGCGCCTATTACATGTGCTGCCCTTGACGCCCACCCATCAACGCCTCCGTTTGGAGTTTTGCCGCGCACGAGGAAACTGGACTACAGCGGAATGGAACCAGGTCGTCTTTAGCGACGAATCCAGATTCAATCTCGGCAGTGATGACAATCGTGTTCGTGTGTGGAGAGCCCGTGGTGAACGCTTCAATCCTGCCTTTGCTGTACAGCGACACATCGCTCCCACAGCTGGTGTGATGGTATGGGGTGCTATTGCCTACAATACACGGTCACCCCTAGTATTGTTCCGTGGCACCATGACAGCCCAGCTGTATGTTCATGAAATCCTGCAACCACATGTGTTGCCACTCATGCAACGGCTCCCAGGAGCCATTTTTCAACAAGACAATGCTCGGCCTCATACGGCAAGGGTGTCACAAGACTGTCTCCGCACTGTTACTACCCTTCCTTGGCCTACCCGATCCACAGATTTGTCTCCAATCGAGCATATCTGGGATCATTTGGGACGACGAGTTGGGCATCCCACGAGTTTGAACGAACTAGAGGCAAGGTTACAGCAAATATGGAACGAAATGTCTCAAGACATCATACAGAACTTGTATGACTCAATGCCCGATCGTATCGCATCGTGCATTCGCGCTAGAGGGGGTCCAACGGAGTATTAACTCCTCCGTTCTTTTGCCTTTTTCTCTGAAATAAATTATCCTTTTTCTTTGATTTTCTTATCATTTACTTATATCAAAGTAGTCATTACGTATGTAAAATTTCGTTTCATTTTGACGACTCCTTCCTGGTGCGCTAATTTTTTTGTCCATGAGTGTATTTTGTTATTTTACTATTCTGTGTTTTTATATCTAACTATTCCTATCGTAATTATGAATAGCCATTAAAGCCGTTAAATTTTTTGCATGTACAAGCTTCAAATGCCTTCAAAATATTGTTGAAACTCTGCATAAATTTGTATCTCTGTAAAATTTGCAATGTATATAGAAATTCTGAGGAAAATATTCTCTATATATGTATATATATATACTAATAATGACTAATAGTCCGTGCATATCGCTATTTTTCAATAATTGTAACAATATAATTCTCACACATCCGTTGGTAATGTTAAGGTTTCAGAAAGCAGGTAAAGCGTTAAGGTATATAACCATTAGATTCTATGAAAATGTAACGAAAATAACTGGCGAGGATTCTATAAATTAAAAACTATTTGACCAGAAAGTAATTTACTTTAAGAAAATGTTCTTTAAACACATTAGCATTTGTGCCATAAAGTACGTGGCAGATGAAAAATGTCATTTATTATGTATAAATATATCAGCAAACCGGATCTAGATGTTTCGTTTTTAAAATTTAAAACTAACTCCTAACTATACAGTCCATAAACCATCACTTAAAGCCAAGAATGTAACCCATTAAGAACTTTAGGGCTTTTATCCTATTGGTAAAAGATTAAGAAATACCTATGCAAAAGAAGGAATGAGAAATTGAATTCAACAAATGCCAGAGGCTAGTCAGAAGGGCAATACACTGACAAGTTTCTCAGAAATTGAAATAAAATGGTTAGAGAGAATGGTGGTCGAGGAAGGAATACCGTGAAAGATGGATTGCTTTGAATAAATGGATACCTTGAAATCCAAAGAAGTGAGTCACCTGCTTTAGGCAAGATCATAGGCTTGTGTTCTGATAGGAAAAAAAGGAAAGTTGCATCAAGAGAATTTCACATAAACAGGGCCTTTTTATCGAATGGGCAAATCGGGACTTTCTCCAGGGCCCCCTGATGCTAGGGGGCCCCAAAACGTCCTTGGTGTATGCACCTAGTACTTGTAAAAGTATGTAATTTTATAAATGTCCGTAAAGGGGGGCCCCCAAATAGCATCTGCCCAGGGGCCTCCAGCGTTCATAATCGGGCCCTGCACATAAAGCGGAAATTCTCTTAACCAACAACGATTTGACTGAAGCAACCTGATGGGATTGTTCACGTTACAACACACATGTTCCTTTGCAAACCTTTCGTTCCTCCGCTTTGTGTAAGAAAGACTTTTTCTTCCAGGGTCGCATAAAAGAAAAATAGAAAAAAAAAGTCAGTGATAATCTTGGGAAATATTTTGATGGAAGGTAACGCACATGTCCTTACCATGACAGAAACTGGAAAAACAGTTCTGGATACTGAAGAATTCTCTGTTCAGGATTTTTTAAGTATGAGGAAAGATTGCTTCTGTTCGTATAAAAATGGCAGTCACCACTTTCCCAAGAGTATCAACTACCATGAAGCGAAAATATTTGAAATTGCGGAAGAGGTGCAATTTTCCGGATCCAAGCTATTTGCTTCGACCAGGAAAATGCGAGGCAATAATATGCCCAGTCTCTATGCTTTATAATCTGCGATTATAAATACTTGTGCTCCAGAAAAATAAATGTCTTAGCAAATTAATTGCATTTCTTGATTTTAAAATGCTATTCCTATTTAGGAATTAATGATTTTACCCTTTTGTGTGTGTGTGTTCCGTACGCGTTCGTAAAATCAGTTCACAGACTGAATATATACCATATGAATATTCATTCATATGTTGAATATTATGTCTCATAGATTATACTATGTTTTAAAATAAATATTATATACGCTTGATTTACTATCACATTTTTTTGTCTTACAAGAGCAGCTACAAAAATTCCTTCGTGATGAATTATTCTCTCTCTTTTCAAGTGCACCCCAATCCAGCTCTCTTGGAAATACAGATTTAATACTTCCATATTTTTGCTGACACATATTCTCAAAACTCAGGGCTCTAGGAGCACAAAAAGTTCGTAAATTTCTTTTACTCTTGTTCGTAAAAGTAAATCGATAGTGACTCATTCATATTATATTTTTGAGTCAGATAAACCTCCCCGAGATCAATATTTCTTTATTAGATTGATAAAAAGGACTATAAATCTAATCTGTCCTTACGATTTAACTTTAAAACTGTTACTATGACATTAAATAGCTTAAAAAAATCTCACACTACAACAGCGCTGTTATTGCAAAATATTCCACGGAGGCAACCTTTAGAAATACTGAAACTTCCATACTTAAATAGAAAGTTTTAGTAACGTGAGATTTGCCAAAATCATGTACAGAAGGTAAGAGACTTTTTTTTATGTTATTATGCAAGGTAAATAAATACTTAAAATCTACAGTTCGATTTTTAAAATAGTTTGTCAAAATTTGCTTATTTCTATTTTTATTTTTTGTTAATATTTTCCCTTTTTAAGAAAAAAAATTACTGCTACCAAAAAATTTTCTTTGGGGGGGGGGGGCGTCGAGAGATTTTTTTATTTAAAGAAAGTGGGTCGCTGTTGTGTGCGCACCACTGCCTTATACGTTACAGAGACATTTAATTGGACTGTTAGGCCACGATGCGTCTCAGAAGCTAGCATTTTCTTTCCTACTTACGTTAATATTCTCAACATCTGATTATTAGTATTAAATTTATACAGAAAATTTTTAATCTCTCTTTAAATCGTAAGTAGATTAACCCCTACATGCCTGTTAAAATCCTTCCTCATCAAACCATAGGCGTTTTTGCCGATATAACATGAAGGTGTACTTACAGATGTTGCAGAATTTTCCAGTGAAAGGAACATTATATCATGAATAGGCAAAAATTGTTATTGGCAAAGCAAATCGGAATTAGTGTTAATTAAAAATGAATTTAAACGTAGATACATTATAATAAACTCCAATAACCCGTTGGGATGGATGTTGGTTACAGGAAAGATAATGTTCTCATCTGAGACTAGTAGAGAAAATAGTTACTGTAAGGGGCCCCTCTGCTATTTAAATATTGATTTAAATTTTTTTTCTCTATAAATCACTCCCAAATTAGCGGAAAATGTTGACTGCATAAATAAATAAATTCATAGACTCTGACATACCGTAGACGCAAATTTCAGTTAGATATCTCTGTTAGAACGTCTGCGACAACGGCTGGTAGCTCGAATGCTGATCTTAAAACCATAAAGTAACGATATTTAAAAGACCATTCAACTGTTAAGCTGCCATATTTCGAAAGTCATAATAAGGCTTCCATGTTATTTATTAATTCATTTTTATTTTTTATTTTATTTTATTTTATTTATTTATTTTGACTAGACTTATTTAGCTTTCTTTAAAGTAAAAAAAATGTCAACATGTGGTCTGAAGAAGGAATAGGGGCTGAAAGTCTGCAATCGGGGAGTCGCAATTGCTCGGTCGGGCCTCGCTGAAGGGAATAGACGCGGAGTATAGTGGAATAGACGTACAGTAACCACCGCTTATAGTGATCAGTGGTTATAAGAATCAACCGTTTATAAGAATCAATATCACAAAACCAAAAACAAATGTATTATTTCCATGTTAAAATTTTCGCTTTAAAGAATCAATCCACCGGTTTTAAGAATCAGTTTACACTCTTCGCTTTCCTTTCATTTTTCCAAATATGCCACTTAAACCCTCAAAAGGTACGAAGTTCTTTCTTTATTCTTTTTAAAAGAAACAGTGATAAGATGGGATGGAATACAGTCGTAAAATGCATCCCTTTCTTTGTTAGACATAACATAATAGTTTCCCCTTAAACGCTCTAGCTAAACACTGTCCTATTAGTTTGACCCAGGGGCATCCTAACCTTGCGAATCCGATTTCACTGTTCTCCACTGACAAACAAAGACAGGGACTCTTTTTTCCCACCTCCCACATCCTGGTTGCGGCTTCCTGAACCCTGAAACACATAAATCTTCAGGGAAGTGTCCACTATCACTTAGGAAAACGTGACATTATTAGATTCAGCACGTTATCAAACCCTGAAACGTAAGCTAGATGGTGAATCTTAGTCTGAGACTATTGGTATTGAAAGAGGTATAAACAGCCTCCTGAAAACTTCGTTACGTCAAACTACCATAGAAAACTTTTTATTGCACCCTTCCTGTAGTTGAAATGTTAAACTGTTAAGCAGGTATGTTGTAACAAATATTGGATTCTTTTCTTCTCTTACTATAATCATGTGTATCTACTTATAGGTCTAGAAATTAAGTTGTATTTTTAAAATTATAAAAATAATTTTAATAAAAGATAATTAACGAAAATTAAAGAGTATTTTATAGTAAATTGTCTAATATATGTATATATAGGTGTGTGCGTTCCTGTCCAAAAACATAAATTTCGGCTATAAGAATCAACCGCTTATAAGAATCAAAAACAGTAATAACAAACGTGATTCTTATAAGCGGAAATCACTGTACTTTTGCAATTTTCCCAGCAGATACTTCAGATAAAGTGGACTTAACCTTAAAAGGTTCTCCGGGGAAAGTCACTCCCGAACACTGGGAGCTGCGACTGTTGCCACGAGTTCAAAAGGTTAACGACAATGGCTTATACTAGGTTTTCTATTCATTTTCGAGGTATTTTAGTAAATACGAGGCAACCCTCTTTATATAGAGTGCCAATCCCATCGTTATATAGATTTAGAAGTTATATAGATTTAGAGTACTCTTTCATATCAATAAAAGAAACGAGGACTCAAGGGAAAAGCATGTAAAGATTACGAACATCTCAACTTCTTATGTTTAAAGGAAATGTGCATACAAATAGAGAAATAGATGGCATGTAAACGTATTTAATAGAAATATTGCTTGAAATAAGGAAAAAGTTATTCTCACCAAGAGACTGAAATTTTTAGGCAGAAAGAGTGATAAAATCATTTTGATGTCAAATTTCATTCCAAGCATAATACACAAAATGTAAGTTATTGCATGATATACACTCTGTCACAAAAAAAATATACGCACCCAGAAGGAAACGAGCTACTATCACGAAACTTAACATGTATGTAGTGTATGAGGAGATAAGCAAATGATTACAAATTCAGAACAGACCGTTTTATTTAGAAGACATGGCATGAAAAAGGTTACAAATCAGTAAGTAGAAAATCCACTTCTGGCAGCTATACATGCCGATACACGGTGTGCCATCGAATCAATGAGGTCACCTATAACCTCCTGCGAAAGATCATGCCATAATCTTTGCAACTGGGCAGTTCATTCACCAGTATTCTGGGACGGCTGCAGTTGCTTTCCAAGCACGTCCCAGACGTGCTCTATTGGCGAGAGGTCTGGTGACCTGGCAAGCCATGGGAGTACGTCATATCCTTGAAGACATTGTTGGGAGAGTCACGCAGTATGTGGACGAGCGTTGTCTTGCTGATAAAGGGCACCTGGGCGACTTGATAGCATAGGCAGTACAACTGGCGTTAAAATCTCGTCCACGTAACTGCGTGCCGTTAAAGTGCGTTGCAGGACGACTAGAGGTGATCGTGTGTCCCAACAAATCGCTCCCCATACTATCACACCTTGTGTAATCGCCGTATGCCTCTCGACAACAAATGCCGGATCGGACCGGGAGCTTGGCCGCCTCCACATGCGTATGCGCTGGTCATTGAGACTGAATCGGGATTCATCGCTGAAGATCACACGCCTCCAGTCGGTCACACTCCAGCTTGCCCGAGGTTGGCAAAAATCCAATCGACACTGCTTATGATGTGGGGTCAGTGGTAGGCATCTTAATGGACGTCGGCTCCTTATACCTGCGTCGGCAAGTCGTCTCCGAATGGTTTCAAGTCGTCTCCGAATGGATGTCTGGTAGGTGTAAATGGCGTCGAACCGTTTCTAGCGACGTTGTTGGTGCGGACGTGATCTTATTGCGCGATCCTCGTGCGCATTTGTGTTCCTGAGACGCCCTGACCCTCCACGACGGTAGACTATCCCTTCCGTGATCCATTGTTGCCAACACCGAGCAACTACCATATCGCTCCAACGGAGGAGGCGGCCGATACGCCTGTTCGACCAACCTGCTTCTCTGAGGCCTACTATACGCCCCCTCTCAAATTCCGACAATTGTTCGTACTGTCGCCGGTTACGTTTCAGAGGCTTCTCTAGTTACAATACCGTCCATCCAAGTCGACAGATTTGTTTGAATAACCTTATGACACGCGCAATCATGCTTTTAAACTCTCCCAGCTGCGTATCTCATATACGCATAGCGCGCTTACCCTTGTCTTATTGGCGTCGAAATTTTAATCATTTGCATATCTCTTACCAGACTACATTCCTGCCAAGTTTCGTGATAGTAGCTCGATTTCTTTTGGGTGCATATATTTTTTTTTCTGACAGAGTGTATTTAACTCTGCTGTGTACTAACCTTATTAGATTCCCTCACCTCAAGGTTCACCAACGGAGAAAATTTGTCCAAGGATTGCCGACGTGGATTTAAAGTTTTTTTTTTTTTTTTTAAATTGTACTCCGTATTAGGGAAAGAAATTTTATACCTTGGGGCACTTTTCGTTCAAAAAAAAATGCAAATAATATTTTTAATTTTTCAGGGTAAAAAACTTTATATAGTAGGTTTTAAATGCTCATAAATTATTTTGGCTGACGAAATTTATAAAATGAATCCTGCTGCAAGGTGCAGAAAAATTCTGGCTATCTATAAATATCATGTTTATTTGATTATCAACATTTATGTAGCTGCAAATAGTAGACATATTTTCTCCATAGGTTGACATTGAGGTGAGCGAATCCAATAGGGTTAGTACACAGCATCCTTAACTCAATGGTACTTCTAAGAAATTTCCGCAAAAGTGGAGTAAAGAAAAACTTAATTATGCTTCAAAGTTTATAAATCGCTGAAATTTCTTTAATATAGTTAAGTGATTAATATCAGGCGACAATTTTTCACTCTACCTCATGCAAGATGTCGGTAATCTTATGTTTAGTGGTACGTACATTTAGCATAAAAAATATCGAAATTTCGTAAAAAAAAAAAATACAATATGTAAACTTTTTCATTTAATCGCTTATATATATATATATATATATATATATATATATATATATATATATATATATATATATATGGATTGTACGGTGTCTGACTGTGTTTATTCTATAGATCATACTCATTGGAAACAATCCATTGGTTTTTAGACAGCATTGACATCGCTGATGAAGAAATGCTGTCTAAAACCTCTTTCATTCTTTTCTTTTCATGTTATTTGTTCCTGGCTGCAAGTAGCTTTAGAGCTATTACTGGTTTTCTCTATCATTTTTTTCTTATATATATATATATATATATATATATATATATATATATATATATATATATATATATAGCGTCTAGGGAGGGGTCTAAGAATTACACTCTACTTAGTAACAAATAACGATTTATTGAATATATAAAAACGTGAAACCGGAGAGCTCACTTTACTGTCTCCGGTACAATATAACAATAATTATCGAGATAGCCCAGCTCGAAGCTCGCTTCTCTTAGTAAAACAAGATCGGGCAGCCTTCTCGCTCCCGGCACAATTACAGACATACACCACAACGTAGGCTTTGACTCGCCCCGTTGGGATTACAATCTCTCCCGTGCCTCGCACGGAGTCACCAACACACAACCTCTCTCAATCGAAGTCTGTCTCCCTCTCCTCTCGTGCACGGGGCATCTCCCGAACACACCACTCTTCGAATCGCCTCCAAGAGTCGGGGTCATTCAACTCTCTCCCTCGACTGTCCCCTCAAGGAATGTCGCAAGGAGAAGATAAGGGTTTGGCGCGTCTCTGGGCTACGCATAGCAACAGAGACTTTGCATATAATCCTACATATATATATATATATATATATATATATATATATATATATATATATATATATATATATATATATATATGTATATATATATTATATACACACTCAAAAATTTCGCTTTTATTTTAAAAAAATCACAATTTTATTTCCTTGGTTAGATAAGTAACAAAATTCATAGTTAAAATCTAACATTGTAGTAGTCTCCACATTCTCTTCCATAAGTCTTTAGCAATAAGTAATAAGCAAATTTCGAGAGTGAGATCCCATTTAAAGACATTTAAGCAATTATGTTAATAAATTATTATTATTATTATCTAATTTCGCTTAAAAAGCCGTTTATCACCGAGTTTTCACCGAAAAGTAGTAAAAAAATAATTTTCGCATTTGTTCTCTCATATCGGCAAATTTCGCATTTATTCGCATCTATTTCGTAAATACAAAAAATACGTATCCTTACTTATACTGTTACGTTTACAATCTAAATATAAAGGCAAACCATAAATTCCCCTCTAATGATTTTTTTTTTCAATCATGTTTCCAAATATTTCCCCGAGTCTGAAAAGGTTACGCATATTTAGCAAAGAAATGTAGTGAGAAAATGGGGCAAGAAAGCAATATAAAAGTAGTATTATTGCACTGAATACATGATGAAAAGAGACTTAAACAAAAGAGTCTGGTTTTAAAATAGATTTTGGTCATGCCCAAAGTGTAAAGTATTACCATATGCAGGTATCCAATGAATTAAATATGAAAGATTCTGAAATTCAGGAAGGATGTGTTCAGATCTATTTTCCTTGTTTATTTGAAAAATCACATTTTATCCTGATAATGTAATATTAATTGATTTTTTTTTAATGTAACTTGCATATTTTTGTTCTAAAAGGCACGGAGCAATGCACAGATATATTATAATCGAAGTTCAAAACCTGCACCCCAATTAAACTGTTAATGCACGTTTATGTATGTCACTATTTTTACTTAATGACATTCAGAGTAATTCGAGTGGTATGAAATTATTCAAAACATATTTCAAAATATTTCCATGATTCATCAGACATTCGTTGTAACATGATTTCGCAGCTGTGGTAATTCAAATGAAGTAGTAGTCAATATTCGTGAATTTTTGTGCCGTCAAAAGCTCTCAGCGCTGGAAATCGAACCTGGAGATTTTCTTTTAATCTGATAGATGACACCTCAGATTTTTTAAGTCGATCATTATTCTCCTCTCGAAAATCTCTCTCACTGTAAAATTATGGATCTTAAATTAACGATAGCTGATATTCCATTGGTAGAATTCTAGAGTAAATCATCAGTTAACGGTCGTCTTTTCTTCCACAGTCAATGAATCCGCCCAGCAGGGATACAGGGATCTCTCCAGACCTCAGGTTAGCCGATGTGGATAACTTAGATCAGGGATTCGCAACGTGGGTGGTACGGCACCCCTACCCTTGTGGGCGGTATTTCACAGGATTTTCCGCGGCAGAGTCGAATAAAATCCTTCTCAGATTATTGTTCTTAAAAACAGGGTTGTTATTTTCCCAGGGACATTAATCTCTAAACCCTTGGGAAGGAGTGACGCAATTAACATTACTTTCGAGTTATGTATATGGGGCGGGAGGACCCATATCTAAAGGAGAAATTTTCGTTTCTCGGAGATAGTTGATGAAAATTTACCTTAGAATCACATTTTCTCCGCAGATATTTAGACTCCTAGGTGGGGGTGCACACTAAATTCTCCTCCTGGTGGTAGCTCCAATGTGTTGTGAGGGTATTCAATGAATGAATTCTTTTATTGACGGCTTTTATTTTCATAAAAGGACAGCAACCTAAAGGTTCTTTTGTATTATAGAGCGCAAAAATCAATAATTTGCCTTTTCTGCATTTTAATCTTGCAACATCTTCTCGGGAAAAAGAGGGGTCAACACAGCCTCCCCCCCCCCCCCGAAATAAAAAAGCGTCAGATACCTCTAGCAAATAATAATTGTACTTGAAAACCATTACTTCTGGTTCAAGTTTTTCAAAACAAAAATCCCGAATTCTAAATTTTGTCGTACTAAAACCTTTAAGAAAAATGTTTGCTTAATGCATAGTATATCGTTGGCCTAATTTTCTGTTATTTTTTCATGGTTGGCTACGATCTCGTGCAGGTCTTATGCACGTAACTCAAAAAAATACGATTTTGGGATTTTCATGCTATTATATTGTTTTATGGTTCCTGTACAACTCTGTTAAACCTCATAACTCAAAAATTTTTGTTCATAAAAAAAGATACTACTTAACAACTTAACTACACTGTTGCTAACCTTGTCTTAAAGTCCGTAAGGGAAGGTAAAGGCAGGGCCCGATTATGAACGCTGGGGGCCCCTGGGCAGATGCTATTTTGGGCCCCCCCCCTTACGGACATTTATAAAAATACATACTATTAGAAGTACTAGGTGCATACAACAAGGGGGTTTTGGGGCCCCCTAGCATCAGGGGGCCCTGGGCAAAGTCCCGATTTGCCCATGCGATAAAAAGGCCCTGGGTAAAGGGGGGGGGGGTAGACAGTTCTATAAATGACTCAACTCTTTGAATAAGGCCACTTTCTTTAAGATACTACGAAATTTATTACATCACTGCTGAACATACCTATAACACATATAATAACAATTAATGAAACCTTTGGCACGTCTGCCGGAGCACGTTTGCTCATCGCGGTGTCCTCTGACACTCTCCCCCATTCTTTGGGGCCGTCCCTTCGCTTCGGAGTCTCGAAATTTACTGTCGCTCGCTACTTTCTAGTTTGGCGACAACACTTATAACTCCACTTTAATTATGAAGATAAGATGTTTAATTACATAACAATGTGGCCTAAATATATATCGCAGAGCACTTTAACAGATATTTTTAATAATAAACGATAAAAATTTATCTTTCCACTGTCGAATAAATCAGTTTTTGTTCATCCTGTAAAAAATGGGAAATTTGAGTTAATTAGAACAACGATTTATCATAATCAAGATAATGTCTATGCGCAATAAACTCAATTTAATGACATAAAATAGATTGAACCACCTGTTTACGAAACTATTATAATTTTGTAAGAACAGCCTCATATTTAAAGAAATAATAAGTCCCATCGTATGATTAAGTATTTTCCAACAATCTTTCAATTACTTTTCTTTGTTTGACATTGTAGTGATAGAAAGGGATTTTAAACCCATTTTCTGTTATTTATTTATTTTTTTTTTGTGGTTGGGTACGATCTTGTGGAGGTCTTATGGAATGTTAACTCTCCATAATAATAATTTTAAAACCTTTCGAAATACGTCTTCCACTTATACAGTTCGATAATGTCAATCCTAACCCAATTTGCGTGAGAGACAAGCAAAAAACCTTCAAGTTAATTAGTACGTTCAAAGTATCTATATTTATTTGTAAAAAATGGGAATATTGTATCAAAATTAATGTTGGTTATCGCACCAGTTACGAAGGCAATGGTGGAGCATTCCACAATCCACTTCCGGAGAAAGATTTTCAATTATGAGTTACGTAGTGGGGTGGTTTAAGACTTCAAAAGAAGTTTATCTCAAACTAGCTGAAAACTTGCACTTGGCTACGGAGTACATTCAAATTAAATGCAACTGTTAATGTATGCAATTAATGCCAAAAAATAAATAAATATATATATATATATTTATAATAAATACGACGATCAATGTATACAATTGATGCAAAATATATATACAGTGGAATCTCGATCGATTGTTTTTCCGTATGTGTCATTCATTTTATCCAGTTCCAACGATCATATTGCTTTGTTATGTTTCCGCATCTATCGTTTTCACGCATTTATCGTTCATTTCAATAGGTCCCTTGAAAAACGATAGATCGAGATTCCACTGTATATAAATATATATATATATATTTATAAAAAAATCGTAAGGTATATTTATTTTTTTTTTGGATAATATCCAATCGTCTGCTGCATTAGAAAGAAAAAAAATATTTTTTTATCTATTTAGTTGTTACGCACGAGACGATAAATTTATTTAAAGTACCATAAAAAGAAATCACGTGATCAGTATTTAATAAATTAAATTCTAAAAATTAATCTTCAAAAATTCACCGAAAATCAGAAAATAGAGGTAAAGATTCGAAAAAGATTTCATTTTAAAGGAATTTTTACGATCGTTCTTGCGATATAAATTTTATAACCCTCAAATTATTATTTTAAATGCAAACTTAAAAAAAGTTACTAAAACAGCCTAAAAATTTAATTTGAAAAAATCTAAGGAGAATTTTTCAAAAATCTCTCTTAGTGCACCCCTACACTATAAGAAGAATCTCCATGCAAAATTTCAGCCCTTTAGGTCCAGTGGTTTGGTCTGTGCGTTGTATGTCAGTCAGTGAATGAATGAATCAGTCAGTTACGGAACTGTTTTATATATATAGATAGATTACCTTTTGTCCCGTCGAGCTTAAAAAGAGGGGGGTTACCGAAGTCGTGAGTAACATCCCTTAAATTAGATAAAACTGCTTTAACAAAACATTGGAGGGAGCACAACACGGATACTGCCCTTGGCCACTCAATTATCCTTTCTACGCCCCTTCTCTCTCTCTCACACACACACACATGCATAAATAAAATTTCTATAAAAAGTATTTTATATATAGTCATGTGGAGTCTTACACTTCTTAAATTGGCAATCTATGCACCTGTTATTTTACTTTTCTCCCTTTTTCTCTTTTTTTTTTTGGGGGGGGGGGGTGAAAGTATTTCAAGTCTATGATTTTTGGAGAACTTAGAAAATAACCACGTTTAATACTCTCCTACGACTTTCAAAAGTCCCAGAAAGCGTTTGGCTGACACTTTCTACAAAAGTACCGGGTGGTCATAAAGAAACTTTGCCGATATATGGAACCTCTAGCGGCTGTTCCGATCAACCGATCAAGATGAGATTTCAGATATAGTTATTCAGATGTATGAGCTCGGGATTCTGAGAACGGCAACACAGTGACGTTCACGGTTACGGTTATATATATAGAAACTCGAGAGTTTCAAATGGCAACGCCCACTCTTTCCCGTCGCAAAATGCTCAGCGCATGCGAAAACCCTAAAAAGCGTTGGGACGGTACGAGTATCACAAAAAAACGGACGCATTATGCACGCACAAAAAAAAAACAGCTCTGCGAATGGCTAACAAAAACACGATCAAAGAGCTTTTTATCGGTTTTCTACGCTGAATATCTGGAGAACGGCGTTCTGTGATTGGTTTCAAGCCTCTGTCATATGCAAATTTCCTCCGTGCGCCCCGATCGTCTCTTTGTTGGCCGTTCGCAGAGCTGTTTTTGTGCGTGCATAACGCGTCCGTTTTTTGTGATACACGTACCGTTCCAACGCTTTTTAGGGTTTTCGCATGCGCTGAGCATTTTGCGATAGGAAAAAGTGGGCGTTGCCATTTGAAACTTTCGAGTTTCTATACCTATATCCGTAACCGTGAGCGTCACTGTGTTGCCGTTCTCAGAATCCCGAACTCATACCTCTGAATAACTATATCAGAAATCTCATCTCGATAGGTTGAACGGAACGGCCGCTCGAGGTCCATATATTGGCAAAGTTTCTTTATGACCACCCGGTACATCTGAGATGTATTTGGGTTCTTGACAACTATGCTCTCCCTAACCTCTGGTAAAAGTTCAAGGATTGGCTTGGTTTGGTTTGGAGCGCTACAGTCAACTTTTTGCTACACGAGGGCTAATTCGACCGGGACCTACAGTTTAAAGCCGATTCCGAACGGCTACAAACATCCATGCCAACAGTGGGACTCGAACCCACAGGATCTGAACGAAATGCCAGCTCCCTAGCCATTCGACCATCGTCTGGCTAAAAGTTCGAGGAAGGCCCATTTCTTTTTCAACAGAACAACTATCCTGTGCACAGAGCAAAAGCTGTGGGGACGAGGTTTGAAGAAAGATATGGGTGTGTAACAACGGGAGAGACCGGCCCAGAGCCCCGATCTCAATCCCATTGAACACCACGGGGACGAATCAGAGCACAGATTACGCGCCAGGCCAAACTGGCCATCTGCAGTGACCGCACTCACTGCTGCTCACATATTTCAAAACCTGATGGAAAGTCTTCCCAGACGTGCAACCCTAGATTGATGCCAAAGGTGGCCTGACATCCTATTAATACGTACCACAGGACTCTCTGAGTATACCAGAGCAAGTGTCTGGATATACTTTTGGCCGTATAGTGTGTGTGTATGTATATATATACAGTGGAATCTCGATCGATCGTTTTCGGATCCATCGTTTTTCCGTATGTACCATTCATTTTATCCAGTCCCAACGATCATATTGCTTTGTTATGTTTCCCCATCTATCGTTTTCCCGAATTTATCGTTCATTTCAATCGGTCCCTTGAAAAATGATAGAACGAGATTCCACTGTATATATATATATATAATATTAAAAACTAGTAATTTCTTAATTCAACAATCTTAACATTTAAAAACTATTAATTAATCCTTTTACTATTCCAAATTACAAACCCTTTTTTAATTCCTTGAAACAGGTAATTCCCTTTGGGCATTCGCGTTAAATTCCATTTTAAAATCTAACATTATTCTAAATTCCCTGCGGCGTTCGAAACTAATTTCGCTTTTGATTCTAAGTTCTAATAACCTCTAGAGAAAAAATTAAATGGCTGCCTGTTTAATCGAAAACTAAACTTGCGTAGCGTGGGCAGAAAATTAAATGCTCTAGCGCATTTGTCACGCCTTTTCCTAACTTTTAACCAATTAAACCCTACTACGATCACATGACGAGATAAGTTTATATAAGGTTTGGTATCACGTACATGTAGCGCTTTTTTAATCATGTAACTGCCTTGGGAAGACGTATTCTCCGACGAAATAAAAACTAGTATAATGCTGTAACTTGCTGCGTCGATTATTATTATAGCCACGACTACACCATCATTGCCTGTGATGTGCTGGACGCCCATTCTTTCCTTGGGTTGTCCAGTATGTTACATATATATATATATATATATATATATATATATATATATATATATATATATATATATTATATATCTATATATAAAAAAGAGCTTGTCTGTTTGTTTCTCCGCTATAGAATCATAGACTGTTTCACCCACCGGGACCAAATTCGGCACAGTTAATGTTTAGGACCCTAGAAACTTAAATCAGGAAAAAACGAAATTTGGGGCTCAATTAGTTTTTTTAAAATTAGTTTTTTAATGATTTTTGTGCCCCTAAGCGCACCTCTTAAATATGGATACAGCCCCTTCACCTCAACCAGTTTAATTCGATACGCGGGGGAAAAGAGGTTTGTTCTGAGGGGTGGTTTGAGAGTTGGTCTGGGGGTGACAGGAGGGGGAGGGCGAAGTGTTTATTTTGCGGGGGGTGCAGCCCAGTATTATTTTGATGGAATGCATGAAGAATTTTATATCTATATATCTACCCGGGCAACTCCGGGCCATAATGCTAGTATATATATAAAAGAGCTCGTCTGTTTGTTTGTCCGCTATAGAATCATAGACTGTTTCACCCACCGGGACCAAATTCGGCACAGTTAATATTTAGGACCCGAGAAACTTAACGCAGCAAAAACGAAATTTGGGGCTCAATTAGTTTTTTTAAAACTAATTTTTTAATGATTTTTGTGCACCTAAGCGAATGTGGATACAGCCCCTTCACCACAATCAGTCAAATTCGATACGCGGGGGAAAAGAGGGTTGTTCCGAGGGGTGATCTGGGGTTGGTTTGAGAGTTGGTCTGGGGGGTAGGGCGAAGTGTTTATTTTATTTTTCTTACGTTTAGTGGAGTCGTCAGCCCAGTATTTTTTTGATGGAATGCATGAAAAATTTTATATCTATATATCTACCCGGGCAACGCCGGGCAATAATGCTAGTATATATATATGCATACACACACATATGTATATATGTGTGTTCAAAATATAAATAAATATATCTATACGTGTGTGTGTGTGTTTGTATGTATGCAGGCAACTATAATTTAGCGAGTTAGCGATGAATAGAGAAAGAGAGAGAAGGTGTTAGTTACAAACCTCTAACTCGCAGGCCCAGACATTGCAAAACTTCTATACAAAACTAGTCAAAACGGTTTAACCCAGGAACGGGGGAAAAGGGATTAGGCTTATCCCGACTCCTCGTAAATAGGAAAAGAAATTGAAAGAAAGAGAATTACATAATTTTTTCGTTAGTATTATTTATTAAAACGACTATGTAAATATACACATGAAAGAAGGTGCGAATAGTGTAGCGGATTCTTATTAGACCACTGAAATTAATACGGGGCATTAGCGCCCTTTACACGTACGCTCTGGGAGTGCTTGGAGCGTACGGGATTGCGCGCGGGAAAACTTGCAGTACGCTCAAAAGCAGCTTTCCCTTCCTCTCCGACACCTTCACATGTGCACTCAATCGCGCGGGATCGTGGTTTCACGCTGGAAAGAGCGTACGTGTAAAGGGCGCTAATGTATTCGGGTCCTGTCCAGGCTGCCCTACAAGGATCGTAGACAGAGAAAAATTTCCGGTGGACGAAGTCCAATACTTAGCATAAGTTCATACTTAAACACAAGTAAACATGACTTTAACATGAGAGCCGTTTTCAGTTAATATATGGAAATGATACATGAAGAACCCCAATTTAAAGAGTGAGTCGGATGTCACTAACTTCTCCTTTGCCACCGACCCTTAGTTTTACCCTTTCCTCGGGCCAGTATACATCATGCATAAAAATTCGTCTACTTTCGTTTTACATATGAGAATACTTGCATACCTTAAAATGCATAAAAAAGCGAGAACGGATTCAAGTGCTCTTTCCCAGAGGTGCAACCAGAATTCGATTCTGCAGGGCAAAAAGTATAAATAAAAAATAAGGATATAAAATCTTTTTTGTTACTTTTTTTTTCTTAATGATAATTGTCCTACAACATAACATATCCGTCGTTGCATCATTCCTGGAAATAAATTTACTATAAATCAATCACTTCACGCTATCCTTTTTATGGGTAAACAACAATTTTTTTCTTGCTAACGAGAAAAATTTGAGGGGGCATTATGAAATCATAGTCACCTTACAGGACGCACCGTCACTTTGCACGATAACTACAGTGTTTGTTAACAGAGGATAAACATCAGGTTCGAACACCGTTGTATGCACGTGCAAGTACAGATAATTTGTTTTCAGTAATAGTTACTAACATAAGATAACAAAAATTTAATTAAAAAATTGAGGCGCGCATTTGCTAAAGTTTGTGCTGACAAACATGTGTACCCCGCGAAAAAAAAAAATTCACGAAGAGGCCTTGAAGAGATCTTGTTTACGCAAGGCGCAAAGGGCGCTGAGAGTAGCGGAGCATGACGTCAGCGTTATCAGTCATTGGTTGAAAAGTTGTCTTCTCAACTTCGCTGATACGCTTCCTACCAGCTGGTCCACTGGCAGGTTTTTCAGTTTCTGGCTGCGCATGAAATGGGTCAGATGGGTGATACTACGGTAAGTACAACCAAAAATTTTGAAGTACTTTTCGTTTTTTCTTCGGAATTGATTTATGTTATGCAATCCGTTTGTTTACTGAAGGTGCATGTAGGATTTACAACGTTCGGGACATACAAATCGAATTGCCGGTCATCTGTCAAGTTCGCGGTTGCAGAATTATACATAAGCGGCTGTCAGTTATGGATGTGCGGTGCTTGTCACATGTATTTTGAGTTTATGGTACTACTAATTTTTAAATCAGTCGAGGACAACTGTTGCTAAGCGCAAAGAACTGGATTGATCCTCTGCCGCCCACATAACCATGGCCGATAAATAATGTGCCGCTAAAACTGTTATATTACGTTTCTTTTATTTTTATGCTCCTGCGTAATGTAATTCGAATTATTAAATAACAAAACAAAACTTTGTGGCTGAGCGTTTTGCATCAGCTATTATTTTCTTAGTTCACAGAAGAATGCATTATTTTTATGAATACATTCAAATTAAATTTACAATAATTATTCTCGATTGTGATTTAGTATTTTAAGAATTTTAATCTTTTGCTCGAAAGTAATCAGTCAGCTAAAAATAATGAGTGAGTTTGCCGTAGTTTAAACTAAATGCAAATGTTGCCTAAATACTAGTGAATGATTTTTATTTCTCTCTAATAATTCGAACTTTGAAAAGATATCTCCTATGAATTCAAATACATTAAAAAAGGCATGGCTGTAGAGCCGTTCAAAATTATTTTGCAACAAAATTTTAGAATTCAAAGCACACTTCTGTTATTTGATGTTTACCGTTAAAAATGTTACATTGAGTTGTGGTGATTCATTTCTAACTGTAGGGTAAATGCAATTTCATTTTCTCTTGCCCCTATACTTTAATTAACTTGCTGTGCATTTATAATAACTAAGAATGTTTACCATACAGAATGGGGTCTACAAGCATTAATAAGCATGAAACTTGTTGGGTGCTTACGGATTTTCGGCAAACGTACATCACCTTTAAATATTGTTAGAAAAAATAAAATGAGAGGGAAAAATGTGCAGAATATTCTTGTTTAATATGGGTAATCCATTTTTTTTTTCTTCAGATGTAGTACTTTAAAAATTATTCATAGCATGCTTAACAACAAATTTTTTTCCGAGTATTTTAAATCAATGATTTTGTAAATTTTCGTATGCTCATAATTTTGTCAACAACTCAATCTCAAGGTCTCCATTTTACGGTTTTGAATTTCATTATGTTTACTTCTGTGTCACTTCCTTTGTTGTGACGTAAGTGAAGAGTGTTATATAATACTCGTAAAAAATTATTCTGTTAAACTACCACATCTTTTGCTGTGTAACAGCTGATCGCATGAATTCAAATCACAATTTTTTTGCCTTTATCATATTTCTGTTTTAATTCTGGAGTTGTACGATAGATTCAACAAAACATTTCCTCTTAGAAAAAATCGCTTTATGAATTACTATTTTTTTTAAAACTTGATAGCTTAAACACTACACGTGCCATTTTTTATTCTCAACTCATATAGTATGGATTATTACGTTTCCATAAGATTCGGCGATTATTCAGGTACTTTAATGTAACCGACTGTATGTCGCTTTGCTCCGTCTGTTAATCCTGCGTTAAGTGGTCTGCGATTAGGGAATCATTCTTACCTGTTGCCATGGGAAGTCAAACTACGCACAAAAAGATAAGGGAAAAGACCAGGACCACCTCTGAAATTTTTATGACCCTATCTTATTGGCTTCAGAATTTATTTAGATTTTATTTCAGGCCCTAAAGTAAGAATTTTAGATTATTCGCAAATTTGTAAAGTGGTTTCCAGGAATTCCAGTGTGATAAATTGCATACTTTAACGTACATTAAAATAAACACAAATGTATGATTCACTTAAGATGATTTCATATATAATATTTTTAATCGAAGAATCGAGAATTCATGTAGGATATCATTCGGCACCCGGCTCCGTCAGATACTCCCTTCGCACTGCACCGCCGAGGCACGATAAGGGAATTTTTCGTCCGTTGCTATGGGATGTCAAAAGTGCTTTATTATCTGGGAAATTCTATTCCTGCGCTAAAAGCTTTAACTTTGGCATGGGATGAGAAGGTCAGGGCTCTCTTTGGAAGGGTAACACCAGAGCGGGTGGGACGAGTAGGCATGTGTGCTGCCCTCCGCAATCTGGTGTGGGGGAGGTATTCCATGGATCGGCCAGACTTTTTATCAGACTTATTTATCCAGCTGAGGCAAAGTTATTTGAATCATTTTCGATTGTCTAAAATTATCGGACATTATCGGAGATGACATGCCACTCATTCACATAATTGAGATAACTCGGGCTTCTCTTCTTTGAAGTTAATTCCGTGTTGAGGGGTTGTGTAATGTGAATAATTTGGATATCGACGGGGTTGATTAATGTGGATTTGTTTAGAGATAACAGCAAAGATAGGTAGTACAGTCATACCTCTGTACTCGACGTTTGCTCGATACTCGTCGCACATGCTAAAACATGTATAAGACAAGAAGGCTCCCCCGCGTAATGTCTCTCCGGTCGCAAAGAAAGACCGAAATAGGTTGAATTACAAAATTTTGTTCAAGAATACCATCCTGACATAGCTCTAGCAAGCCGAAATGTGGACTTGTTTAGCGATCAAACAATGTCGCGCTTCAAAAACATTTTGAAACGTAGGCAGAAGCAAGTTTCTCTTCATAGGTAGTGAAACTCCCCAGATTTCAATCTACAACAGGGATCGGTGGTGTTAAAAGACAGGAAAGAGAAAGAATCCCTGTGCAAGCGCCTCATTTTATTGTAAGGAGACTCCCCTTTCTAAGCAATAACCTTCTCCTCCACTACTTCGCCACTATCCCATTAGGCCATAAACTCCATTCAGTACAGGTTGAGTGAAGATAAATTTAATTTATCTAATTATTGTTTTAAACTATGTCTCTTTAGTTTGAAGATTTTGTATAATAAAAAAAAACCCATCCATTTATAAATTGCCCAGTAGAATGAGTAATTTCTAGTTTTCAGGAACGAATTAATTCAGTTTACATGACTTTTTATGGGAAAAGTTCGTTCGGTACTTGTACCTTCGGGAACCAATTAACGACGAGTACCGAGGTACCACTGTACTAAATAAACACCGGCGCCTGATAACTAAAAGGAAGTGTACAAATTAATCTTTTCGGGGTGAATATATTTTGACAAAGACAGGCGAATGGCGTTAAATATAACCATTTTTATTGACGGAATGAAATAATAAAGTTCCATGCATTCTTTTAGAATTTCAGTTAAATTTCACACGATAACGAAAAAGCACAATGTTATGTGTACTTTCAACTCTACTCTGCATATCGTTGTCATAGGACTGTAAAAAAAGATTCTCATTCTGATCCTAAACATGCCTCGCAGGGCCGGATTAATGAATGGGCTTTAAGGTCTGCAGCCCAGGGTCCTCGGCCAACTGGGGATGTCCTCGAGATGATAGAGGAAAAGCCGGAAATGAATTCAGGCAAAAATGTGAATCTCTACAGGCGTCTGACATCTATATCCTTGTAGCAAACGATGGATTCACTTCTTCATTCCCTGGTGTTGAAATAGCTTTTCGGATTTGCACGTGCTTATTGATAAACGTTGATGCTAGAGAAAGGAGTTTATCCAAGATGAACACACAAGGACTTAACAGACTTGCTCTTATGGCAACTGAAAATGGTATTCCAAAGGACTATCAATTTACCGATGTTTTAGAGAAATTTGTTTCCAAGAGATTACGCAAAACAAATGTTTAAATTTTAATTCCTGTTAACTTCGTAAGAGTAAATTTAATGTTGTCTTTAATTTTTTTTTTTTTTTTGAGTATATTAAATGAGGCAAAAGTCACGTGTCACTGGTAGTTATTCCTCTCTTCGATGACTAGAGAAGTAGCAATGGGCGGAGTCAACAAATATTAATAACAACAAAAACAACACTAGATGACATAGTCGCATTGCACATAAGTATATATCAATAAAAATAAGAAAAATATTAAGACATAGTTGGTACATTAAAATGAACACTTGTCTAGCGACTTAGGGTCAGTCCGATGGGGAACATCGACATCAGGGGTCTCACAGTACCCTAGCCCAGGGGGCTACAGTGTTTTAATCCGGCTCGAATTATTTGTGTATATATACATATATAATTATTTTGTGTGCGTCTTTTAGAATATCACTGTAATTAATTTTAATTTTTGCTCAATATTTTTCTTGTGTTTTAATGATTTAAAAATAAAACTAATTTTTTAAACAATAAAAAATAAAAGTTATTTATAAAAAAGCTTTTTAAATAAATGATTATTGAGTATGTGTTGAGAGTTATAACACGTGTTCAATGCATACTGCTGACTGCAGTTGAGAAACTCGTTTTAAATATCTAATTAGTAAATTAGAACCCATCCATTCCACTTTTTCATAATTGTGCTTTTACTATGGATATAGTTATTATTTTCAGTAACCGGAATAACAGCCTTAATTAGTTATAAAATATACATTTTTTGCAGGAAAATATTCACTAATTTCGATGTAAATAAATGGAAAAGATTACAAATAACGGTATATTCTGACTTTTCGTGGAGAGGAAATGAAGATCATTCTACGTATTTTTCCTTTTGTAGTTTATCGTATTCATGTTTCCTAAAATATTTACTAAGCATTATATGTTATTATAATATTTGAACTTTCTGAAATAAACAACTATCTCTGGCTATGTGAATAAATGGTTGCTGAAAGCATAGAAAAGGAAGCGGTTAATTAGTTACCATAGAGAATCGATGATTTCATTTAATTTGATGAAAGGTTGTGATGTTGGCTCACAATCATCGATTCGTAAACAGGGGGGAAATTAAAAACAGAATAAACATATCAGTTGCAAACTAAATAAAATGAAATAAAATGTCCCCAAAACTTAATTCTCTTTTCTTCTTCTTATTGTTACAACAACGTTTGTTTATGGTACCTAGTTTATCTTGTTGATCAAACTATCCAGTACGAAATACTTAGCGTTATTGTTTACTCTTATGATAAAGAAAATAATAGCTGTAGATTTTTTAATTTGTTTATTTCGATGGCTCTATGGAGTCTGTTAAGTAACAATTTTATTATATATATATATATATATATATATATATATATATATATATATATATTCATATATACAGTGCCGTAACTAGGTAGGTGCAACAGGAGCACCCGCCCAGGGCCCACTTGGAAGGGGGGGGGGGGCAAAATGCTGTATTTGTTTTATTATTTTCCCAAACCTAGTTGATTTAGGGGGTCCAAATGCAAATTCTTGCCCAGTGCACAGGAATGACTAGTTACGGCACTGTTTATATATATATATACTGTGGAATCTCGATCTATCGTTTTTCAAGGGACCGATTGAAATGAACGATAAATGCGGGAAAACGATAGATGCGGAAACATAACAAAGCAATATGATCGTTGGGACTGGATAAAATGAACGACACATACGGAAAAAACGGTGGATCTGAAAACGATCGATCGAGATTCCACTGTATATATATACTATATATGTGTGTGTGTGTGTGCATGTCTTAATTCTCGTTTTCCGATTCATCTTGGCAATATTATTAGCGTTATGCTTTTAATCGTGGACATGGCAGAGCTCAAATTGATGCTGTTAATTGGATTGCTAAATTGACACATTATCCTTATTCGAGGAAGTATTAGAAAACTAGGACAGGACTATTCAAAAGTGACGATACAAAGAACCTTCAACAGGTTCTATGATCTTGGCTAATAAATCCCAAGGGTAGTTTGACCTCTGACCAGGACTAGACCTAGTAGTACGATGGCGCCCTGAAACCCTCCCTTACCCCCTCTACAAGGGGGTAAAATCTTGTTCAAAATCTTGTTCTTCACTTCAACATATGATTGCAGCACGTTTTTCTGAGCGAGTCATCTCATGAAAAAGTCTACTCTATGAGCCATCGCAAATCGATGTGAGTAATTATTTTGGCTATAATAGCTCTCCCGTTTGGTTATTTCAATTTTCGTTTGAAATTTCCCTTGTTTTGGTGCTTTATCCTAATACTCTTTTATTTATTTTCTTACTTATTTTATCTTTTCCTCGTGCTCTCATTGTTGAAAACTATGCGCGATGTTTTAAAAGTGACTCTGACTTTTTGGAAGTGTAATGTTGTCAATGCCTAACTGGTGTAGATCCTATGCAAAATGACTGTCAGTTATTCTGCTGGTAGTGCGGCTTATTAATGAATATCGTGTCATGGTGTAGTGATGTAAATGTGTTACAATCACCAGGTTTGTTTGCTCGGGTTCAGTGTCCGAGCTAGCTAAGTTGTTATTCTTGAGTGAGATAAAAGTGTCTGAGAATGTGTTGCTTGAATTGTTGCCGTTATAATGGCAGGGTCTGTACTTTTTTTATTCTTTCAAACTCTGTTCCTCAATTTTCCTAATTTTCAGACTTTTCTGGATGTTTTTTCTCTTTTTTTTCCGCCTTTTACAAGATTTATGAGTAAATATATTGAACACTTTTGGCGTAAAATTTTACACTGGCTTGTAAATTGACTGGGTTTTAATGAAATTTAAGTTTTTTGGGCATAAAATCAAATTTTATTATGATCTTACTGTAAAATTCTATTTTAAAAAAATCTTTTTTTTAAACAGTTCAAATTTTTTTTCTTATTAAAAAAATAATTTCCTCATTTAAAAAAAAAAAGAAAGTTTATTTTTTCCTACATTTACAAAAAAATTCGTATTTATCACTATTTTTCTGTATGAAAAAAATTCAAAAATTCGTATTTATCCCTATTTATGGAAAAAATTCTACTTTTTCCTGTTGTCAGGAACAAACTGAGTAATTTTGTTAAGGGGAAGGGGTTAAGAAAATCTGAGGAATTTTCAGTTAATTTTTTGCCACACTGTTGTAGTGAAAAAACAAGCTCATCTATCTCAAAGGGAGAAGTTCATGGGTTCGTTACACAGACCAGGCAGTTGTATATTAATAGAAAAAATAGTTGATGAGTCCAATATGCGTCGCCGAGTGGTCAATATATAGTTCTTTACTACTTATATATATAGTTAGGTTGATGGGTTAAAGCAGGCCTGCACAACTCGAAATGTGATCAGAGCCATATTATTGGACAGAAAGCTGTGGCGGGCCGCTAGAAAATAGGATAGATGGGAAAGCGAAAAATATTTTATCTAACAAAATATAAATTACTGATTATTTTGAAAATTAAATAAATATTAATAGTCATTGCTTAAATATTCATTTCGTAATATTATAACCCTAAAAATAATAATTCGTAGTTTCTATTTATAATATTATACGTCTTCACAAAAGGCTGCGTGGACATCAGAGTGAGTGCTGGTGGGTCTCATGTGGCCCGCGGGCCGTATATTGTGCAAGCTTGGGTTAGAATGGCATAGTAACGTAACAAGAGAGGCATATCACACGAGGGTAAGGGTCTATTTTCATGGAGGAACAACACGTTCGAAGAGTAAATATGTTCCTCGAAATTCTTATTAATGTCACATAAGCTCGCATATAACCTATTCCGTGGTACCTTCCATATTCAGAGCATAAGCCTATCCAACCTTCATTATGGGAATCGAGAGGCGCGACTAGAATTGTGTAATTTTTTGACGTATACAAGTTCAGAAATTTAAAAGTAAAATATAATTATGATGTAATTTTTTTATGTAGTGTCATTTTATTTTAATTAAGTTGTCAATTTCGTAATTTAGCAGATTTCTGTCTTGTTTCTTCTCAAATTCTCTGTTTTGACATTATGTGCTTAGTATGCCTCTACTCAAAAGAACTTACTTTTGTTTTGCAACGTTCGGAATATTTGTCAAAATATAAAAAAAATTCTATTAAAGAAAAAATAACCGTTTAATGCGTATATTTTTTTATCTGAATACAGTGCATAGTACACATTTATCGAAACACTGCCATTCGAAAACTGATGGATCCTAATAACACCATAATAACTAAAACATTAAAATTTCCTTCCAAAATATTATTACCCGAGCGGTCATTTTTTTTTCATTCTTTTGGCGCCTGTATGACTGGAACGGGAATATATTCTCCCCAACGCTGTCTGATAATACTGAGTATTCAGTAAGTTATGAACTTGATAAATGATGCCATTATTCAAGCTGAAAATTTCACTGCTCCGAGTGTTGGTGAGATAAGGTCCGTAATCATGTCCAGATTTTATTTATTTTTTTCTTTCAAAGTTAGGAAACAGGAAATGTAGCAAAATCATGCTGCTTCATTATTCGCAACATGCATCCTCTCATTCATTCTCAGATGTTTAGCTATAAATCTTCAGGACAAATACAAATATCAGGACAAATACAAAAAATAAATGGTGATGTCTGCTTAATGTGATTGCTTACTCGAGGGTTCGAACCTCGTTCTTGGACGCGGTTGGTGTACCTGGATTTGTTAGTTTTCCAAGACTGCATTGTGAATACTTCGATATCTCTACTTGGGACGTCTCAATATTTTCTTTGCCTGAAACTAACAGCTAGATGTCGTTAACGTTCTGAAGTCTTGCCATCGAACAAACAACATTCTCGTCTACACAAAGTGAATGAAAAATCCCCTTGCCTTTAGGATCATATAGAATCTTTAATATGGATTTAAGGATACTGTCAAAACGGACCCCAGTATATTATACTGATTTAGAAAAATAGGACTAGATTTCTGGGGTACTGTATTCTTCAGAGGCCCTTTAATGGTATTAGGCATCCAGCATACCTGTTATTCCAGTACGCGTTGTTTTAAGATGACTGAAATACACGCAGATGTAGTTAATTTAATTTCACATTGCTACACGAAAGCAGTCTAGACATATGGCATTATAAAAATTCAATCTTTGTGTTCCCGAACACGATATGCACTGAATATTTCATGTATGTATACCTGCGTATTGAATATAAGCGGTCTAACTATGGATTTATGGTTATATGACACAGAGCCATACTAATTTTATATTTGACAGTCGTATTACAACACGAGAACGGTATTTCCACGTATTTAAACAATTTAATCTCTGCATATCCAAATTATGCGAAAAATGTATCGAAAGAAGGCCTAATAGAAAACTGCATTTATGATCACAGTCGTTCAGAAAACTATAACCCTACCCCATTTTGAATGCCATGGATCATAAATGAAATTATAAAGGCTGACATTCTGCCTCTCATCCATTTTTATCTTTGTTTCATTATCAAACTACTAGTCTGAACCGGGAGTCGAATCTTAACCCCTGATTTCCGAGCTAGTGTTTTGGCCATTGCACCACCCAGCCATGGCATAACCGTATTTGTCGTAAAGCTTTCTCCCCAAGCAGAGAGAAACCGAGTCCCATGACGCCTGGTAGAGATCACTTTGTATTTTGCTATCTAATTGCTCGAATTCCGTCGCTCATTTTCTCCGACTCCGAATATCATCACACGGCCTAGAGAGACAGCCAAGGGGAGAGGGGTGGGGAGCACCGAAATATTCTGGCCGCATTATTTTCATTTGTCATCCGTAAAACAGCTTGAATTCGACCACTCATTCTCAACTCGCTTCCAACCTCATATCATTCTGCCATGCCTGAGAGAGAGTGACAACCGGTAGAAATCACTTTTGACTTCCCAATAACTTAACAATGCAAATTCGGCCTCTCATTCTTATTCCCACTTCTTTCTTCTTTTTTGGGGGGTGGGTGGAGGGGGGGGGGGCTGGAATATTAAATCAACATAGCTCTCGACTATCGGTACGGAATCTTTTTTTTTGTCTTAAATTTCCACACAGTTTTTTTTTTTTTTTTTTTTTTTTACAAAGAACCCAATAGGATTGAATCTCGCCTCTTCTGATACCATTATCGTCGTCCTTATTTACACTATCTGAGAAATTATGAAATCGCAATCCTTGAACAAGAGTTAAGCGGTATGAGGCATTATATATTTTTAATGTAAGCCCACTTAATTTTCTTAGCTGTGCACTGAATAGAATTTTGCTCAGAATTGTTAATACCACTGAAACGTGAGTAGGTCATTCAATTCACAGCAGCTGCGTTTTTAAGGTGGAAACTCGGGTACAATCAAATTTGTTGTTAGCAATTTTTCATGATTTACTTCGTATGCAGTACGATTTCGATCCAGACCCTTCAAAAAGTCATTTGTGTTAGCAGATAACCTTTGTATAGCATTCATTAATACAGTCGGCGCTCGTTATAACGACCCCCGCGTCCCATAGAAAAAGGTCTAAATAACGAATGATCGCTATACCGAAAGTTGATGAAAAACATGATAACCCTCATCACTGTCGGAAAAATTAAGATATTTAAATGAATTCTACGATTACAATGTACACTTTGTTATCAAACATTGTCGATGCCGGCATATACTTTAAATTAATATTAGCGTGTACAGTGTAAGACAGTGGTCCTTAACCTTTTTAATAGTCAACACCCCCCTTGAATCTGAAATAAGCTTTCGCACCCCCTTGAAAAAAGTGTTTCTATATTTTTTTCTAGGAAAAGACATTTATTGTAAGATAATTTATTTATTGTATAAAATAATTAATACATTTACAGTACATATTATATTATTACATATAAAACAATATCTACATTTTTAATGGCTACGTTGTTGTTCTTTGTTCTAATCTTTGTTCTTTCTATCTAGGCAGTTTTATTAAAAAAATATACTAACTAAACGAGTTTTTTAAAAAATTTTTTGTTATATTCTCACGCAACACTATCGATATTTTGTGAATCCATTAAAAGGATCCTTTTATCTCCGATAAGTTATTTGAATGAGCGAAATGAAATGTTCTTCAGTAGAATTGATAGTATTTAAAAAAATACATATACAGTCGAACCTCCATATATCGAAATATTCTATATATCGAACTCTTAGCAAATCTCCAGGTTCATTACATAGAAAAACTGTTTCTATATATCGAAAAAATCTCTATCGAAATTTTTTCACGACATATTGGGAGATTTTATTCCACTTTAGAATAAAATCTCCCAATTTTTGGCATTTGAAACAATACTTCGTGGACTTCAATTCGTGGAAAAACGTGATGAAGTTTTTAATGGACTGAATAAATGCGAGCATTTCTTTGATGAACTTTCCGCAAAACTGGCTGTTCAGCAAGATATTCGTAGTTTTTTTTTAAAAGAATGTAACTGTGATCACTATAACCACTAACTGCATTAGTGTTTTTTTTAAGGTAGTACTCAAAAATCTTTCACATTAATTTATTTTTTAGTTATTAACTTTCATTTAATGTGATTCACATATAAATTGGAAATGGAGTTTCGTATTATGATAAAACTAAGATCAATTCTATATATCGAAATTTCTATATATCGAATTTTTTTTCCGGCATTTTGCTACTTCGATATATGGAGGTTCGACTGTATATTTATTTACTTTAAATTCATGCAAAGAGAATAATGTAAAATATTCAGTTCATGAGCAATTTACAAGTTTATGTGTTTAAGGCATCAGGAAGATAAGAGAGAAAAATTCAAGCTTATTTTACAATTCTGTTCTGCAGTACTGTTTGTTCCCTGACAGATTTCTCTGTAGCATTTCTTGGTATCGAATTTGACGTACTACGACACATGGGCGACAACGGGTCATTGGACTTTTTGGTTTTATTGTAACATAACAAATGTATAAACCATATAGAAATGCTTCCCCACAGGGGAATTCCAAAGGGGGATTACATGACCCCTTTTTTTACGAGGGCGAGGAGAGAAAACTTCCCCCTCTCTACTGGCATCGCGGCGCCCCCCCCCCCCCCCCCTCGCCTCGATACAATTTTCTACACTTGACAAATGTTTTCAAGAAGAAAGTTATGCGTTGGGGTCAAAGGAGAGCAATTTATATGCTTCTTAGAAAAGTGATTGGGATAAATTAATGTATCCCTTCAAATCTTTTTGTGGTTTTCTACTGTCATAAGAAAGCAGTGTGTTGAAAAGAAAAGACAAAACCTTTGTGCTCGAGGAATATAAACAGGAAATCCAACGTAAATAAAGCACAAATAGCAGTAAGGTTGCATTTTGCATACGGCCGTTTCGAAGCTGCAAAGGAGCTTCTTCATCAGTGCAAAGAACTTAGTGGTAGCTCAAAAGCCGATGTGCCACTAAGTTCTTTGCACTGATGAAGAAGCTCCTTTGCAGCTTCGAAACGGCCGTATGCAAAATTGCGCCTTACTGCTATTTGTGCTTTATTTACGTTGGATTTCCTGTTTAAAGCAGTGTGTATTCAGCATTTAAATCCAGTTATTATGTAATATATTAGCTATATAAAATGCATATGTAGCTCTGCGCGTTGTACCCACCACCTTAAAAAACTTTAAAATACTCTATTTTTTAATAATTTCATAAAAGGCAGTGAATGTCACCTTTTCATTTGTTTTACTTTTCCTTTTACGTTACAGCATAAAATTACATGAAAAATAAAGGTCTGTAGAATAGTAGGATTTTTGTGAAAAAAGTGATAACGACTCTGTGCGTGAAAACATTCATTAAATCATTTAATAATCCGTAGAGATTTCTGTAACTGAGTGCGGAGATTTCGGTTTGCACATAAATATTCACATAATGGTTAGGAAAAATACGATAAATAAATAGCTAGAATAATGTGTATTTTCAGTTCCTTCTCAAATTTTAACGTGTCATCCAATTTCGAATTTGAAACCGTATTTCCTTATTCGTTTACACTGCTGTTACTACCATATTGAAAACAAGTTTAAATAAATTAATACAAATGTAGAAGTTATTTACCCATGCATACATTTTAAAATTTAAAAAGTTTATTTTGACTTAAATTGTAATGGAGTACAAATTACTAGCATTTTTTTTTTTTTTTTTTTCTCGACTAAA